>JABXWE010012054.1:0-51200 GCA_014611495.1 Limonius californicus
GTATTTCGTTTTGCTCTCGTTTATTTCTAGCCCTATCTTCTTTGATTCTTTGATCAGCTTCTTA
The DNA here is from genome assembly GCA_014611495.1 of Limonius californicus. Classification (NCBI taxonomy): domain Eukaryota; kingdom Metazoa; phylum Arthropoda; class Insecta; order Coleoptera; family Elateridae; genus Limonius; species Limonius californicus. The sequence goes on from JABXWE010012054.1 coordinate 65, forward strand.
ACGATTTCTGTCATTTTTTTTAAAGATCTTGAAATAATAACTATATCGTCGGCATACGCCAATATTTGTGCCTCTCTAGTCTTTATGTTCCCGTGCACTTTTAACCTTCTGATTGCCCCTTCTATCGCTAGGTTGACCAGTGTCGCCGACAGCGCATCTCCCTGTCTCACTCCCTTGTTTATACTAAATGCATCCGTATACCCTTCTTCTGTTTTCACTATGGCTTTCGAGTTGTTCAGCGTCATTTGTATGCAGTTTCTCAAAATATGTATACACACACACTAAATACTAGTGTTTTGTATATTGTTTTTTATTTGAAGTTATTTTGTATTAAAATATAGAAAAAAACTGCACGTAATTTTTTTTGCCCCTCCTGAATTATTTTCTGCCGGCGCTCATGCCCAGAAGTCTTTCTAAATCTGACGGAGTATACTAAAAAGTAGTATTTAGCCTCCCATTAAAACACACAACATTTTGTGAAGAAATATCAAGTCGTTCAAAAGTTAGTATAGGGAGAGGACATTTTACGACCGCATTGTATAAAGAGCTATGGAAAACGATATATCGCTTCCACTCCCGCTGAAACTTTGTGTTACAGAGCTCCAAACTTAGAAAATACATGTTTAATGGTAAAAGTACAATTTTGTAAATTAATTAATATCACTCGGTATATGAAAGCATAGCATTTTTTGATGCAATTCTTAACTACTATATTACAAAACTAACTAAATTGCAAAGCCTTTTATTTTCGTTATCCAACACATAAATTCATTTTTTATGTGTTTCAAAATAAGTAGGCTGATATATGTTTCATTCAAGCAATATCATAATAAAAATACGTAACCCATAAAAGCAAAATACATAAATCGCAATGGTTCTCAATCCTTTGTTGCATTTTCTTGCTAACATAGCCCAACTCTGCCGAAAATATTATTTTGAACTAATCTCCCCTCTATTGTAGATATGACAAATTAGATTAGCAAGGATAAAGTTATTCTCCAAGTAAGAGCGTTTAACTCAAATTCTGCATATTATTGTTAAAAGAAAGTGCTTGAAAATAATAATAATTTACCAACATATTGAACTTGAACCCATGTGCCTGTATTATGCTGTTTAGAATTCAGCCTCCTCCACAGATAATTGTTTTTTTTTAAATTCCACCTGACAAAAAAAAACATGTGATAAAGATAACAATTCTTTTAGATTACACTTTATTTGGTCAAACGTAGCGCCTTTATTACTACAATGCGGTAACAAATAATTACCGGTATTAGTAAACAAAAATTGTATCACCAATATGATAGTTTATGGCGCAATTTTTAAAAAATACTCAACTGGCTTTCCATAATTTTTTTTCTCATTAAATCTTTGTAACGCACCATACCTTCAACAATATGAGATTGAGAGGCATTGGGAATGATTTTTGATTTCCTTTAACTTCCTGCATGTAGAATAGATGATTTTGACTTTGCAACGAAAAGTACATTTTATTTAAAAAAAACTTCAGGTTGTCCAATAATAATAGATGAAAGTATATTTTTTTGTGTTTTTTTTTTATATAAATGGAATAGTATTTTTATATTTTGGCTTTACACGTAACACTACAACAGCGAAAATTATTTAGTTAGGTGAGCCCTGAACGGTTGCGAGATAAATAGATAAACAGTGTTTGGAAGTACATAACATAACAGAAAGGTCAAATAGTGCTAGCTAATATAACTGTTCAATGTGTCCACCCTTATTGTTTATCCACATATAAGCTCATCTTTTAATAAACCTTGCCTTCCAGATAAGTATAAATTTGTGTTTTCCGAACATTTTCGTGACCAAATGAAGTATATGATGTTCTTACTGTTCTTATGAAGAAAAATAAAAATTAAATTCTATTATGTTTACAATTTACTAAACTATCATTTATTCTAAAAAACACAAAAATATGTTTCCTTTCAATCCTCCTTTGTTATTCTAGTGATAATTTTATCAACTGATGGGTTCACTAGAACAGGAAAAATTATTTAAGAAGAATATTTTTGAGGGACTCTGTTAAAAGGAACTATTTAGTATACTATCAAAAATCGACCAACCTGTATACAGTAATTTGATAGGCCTGTTGAAATAACCATTTAAAATTTTAATTATGTGTCACCAGCAGTTGTATGCTCTATCAAATCAGGATATTAATTAAAATGGATAAGAGTAACTAATTTACTAATTTAAGTGATCGTCACACACTAAATTCAGATAACTCACCATAGAATAACAAACGCTTGCATAACCATCAGCTGACTTGTACTAGTAGTAAGGCTCACAGTGACTGTATTATTATTTTTAAATAGATTCCATGTGCTATATGTCTATTTCTCTACCATCGTAACATTCAACTTTTTGGTACAGGGTGTCCCCAAATTAAGTTTTATATTTATACAGTACATGTATCATACGATATGCATTTTTTACTGAATGAATGGCTTAACACCCCATGAAGGGGTTTCGCTGCTTCCCAAAAGAAGCTTTCTAGATACTTTCTTTGACCTTCTGCTTTACTTCTTCCATTCCTATTCCTGTATTCAGCAAATCGTGTTTCACTTCATCTATCCATCTCGACTTTAGCCTTCCTTTTTTTCTTTTCCGAGCTAGTATCCAATTCATTATTATATTCGTCGGCTCCTGATGGTCTACCCTCATCACATGCCCGAGCCATTTCACTCTCTGTTGTTTTATTTTTCCTACTATATCCACTTCTATCTCTTGCGCTATCTCGTGGTTCATTCTTATTCTATACTCATTTTCTAAAACTTTGATTGGGGCTAATATTGATCTGAGTATTTTTCTTTCCATTGCTCTTAATTTTTGTTCTTTTCTTAGTCATTAACATCACTTTTATTAGCGTGTTATACATTCTTATTTTTGCGTTTCTTGAGATGAATTTAGTTTTTAATCATAGTAATAGCATAAAAAGCTCTATTTGTTGCTACTATTTCGTCTCTTATTTCTATTTCCCTATCTCCATCGCTGGATACCATAATACCCAGGTATTTAAACTCATCAACTTCTTGGTATGCCTGGTTTCCTATTTTCATCTCTCCTTCTGTTGTTTTCTCCCCTACTCTTATGATTTTTGTTTTCCCTTGTTTATTTTCAATCCTATTTTTTGTCCCTCTGTTATTAGTTCTTCCACCATTTTCGTTAATATATCTCTTCTTTTGGCCATTAACACTAGGTCATCTGCATATGTCAGTAATCGTCTTCCTCCTGTTCTTAATGTGCCTTTTTTTAATTTTGCGGGTTATGTATTCTATGCTTACGTTAAAAAGTGCGGCTGAAAGGACATCCCCTTGTTTTACTCCTTTATCTATTGTAAATTCGGTTGTTTCTCTTTTTTGCGTTTTTACGCTGACTAGGGTTGTCTCAAGAGTCATTCTTATTAGCCTCCTTAGTTTAGCTGGTATACCTAGTTTCTTCATTACTAATATTAGTTTCTCTCTATTAATGGAGTCAAAAGCTTGCTCGAAGTCAACGAATAGCATTTCTACTTTTATTTTGTACTCCAGTGCGTTTTCTATTACCTATTTTAATATGTATATCGCATCGGTTGTCGTTTTTCCCTTTGTAAAGCCGTATTGGTACTGTCCAATTATATATCTTGTCCCCTCTCGTAGCCTTCTTTGTATTATCGTTGATAGGATTTTGTACGTCGTATTCAATAGTGTTATTCCTCTATAATTCCTGTATTCTTATTGACCTCCCTTTTTGTATATTGTTATTATTTGTCCTATTTCGAAATCCGCTGGCATCTTTTCCACCTTCCATTTTTTTTATAAGTATACAGGTAAATATATATTCTGTTATTGCATCACCTCCATGTTTTATTAATTCTATATTTATTCCGTCTTTGCCAGGTGCCTTTGCATTACGACTATTGCTTAAAATTTCCTTCACCTCTTGTAGTGTAGGTTCCTCTATCTGCAGTTCCGCTGTTTCGTTTTCTATTGTTAGTTCCTCCTGTTTTCGATGTGTGCTCAATAATTCTTTAAAATGCTCCTCCCATATTTTTTTGTATTCCTCTTCTTGCTCCGTTACTTTGCTTGCTTGTTTTTATTCCTGTTATTCTAGGTTTATACACTTTATTTTGCTTATTGATTTTCTGGTGTTTTCTTACTTTCTTTCTCTATTTCTTGCAGTTCTTCTAACCGTTTCCTTTTACTACTTCTTATTATTCTATTGACTATTACATTCATTCCTCCTTTCTTTGTACTCTTTTTCATCTTCGCCCCTATTACTCTTTAGCCATTTTAACCTTGCCTTAACTTTTTCTTCATGTGCTTTTTCACATTTTTCATTAAACCATTCTTTCCCTCTATCACTCTTTTTATTTCCTATTATTTTCCCCGCCGCTTTATTTATTGATTCCTTGATATCCATCCAGCTTTCTTCTATTGGTCTATGTTTTGATTTACCTACTTTTTATTTTCTTTTCTAATTCTTCCGGGTATTTTCTTCTTGTTTGCTCATCCTTTAACCTCTCTATATTCGATTTCTTTTTATGCACCTTTCCGTTATACCCTACTTTGTTTATGTCTAATCATTGCAGCTACCGTGAAATGGTCGGAATCGGCGCATGCCCTCCTGTTCTTACATCTGTTATTGATGATTGGCGTCTTTTTGTTACCAACACGTGGTCTATTTGCGCTTGTGTTTTCTTGTCTGGTGATATCCAACTTACCTTATGCTTTTTTTGGGTGTGTAGACTTAGTGCTGCTTATTATTAAATTCATTTTCGTCGCTAAACTACCGTTGTCGTTGGTTTTTTCATGTATAGTATTCTTCCTGCTACTTGAATTATTATACTCTCCTTGCCAATCTGCGCATTAAAGTCCCCTAGTACTATAATTAGATCTTTCGGTATTTTCTCTATTTTTTCTTCTCGGTTTTTATAGAACTGCTCCTTTTCCTCGCCAGCATGTGCTTCCGTAGGTGCATATATGTTCAGCACCTACACCTTCGTTGGAGTCCCCCCTAGTCGAATGTAGGCCATTCTTTCATCAATTAGTTCTGTTTCCATTATGTTTGCTCCCATTGCTTTTGTTAGTATAAACCCAACTCCATGTCTTCCTTTGTTTTTTCGCTCCCAAGTAGATCAATGTAAATTCTTTTTCGTCTATTCTCCCTTCCCCCTCCCCCATCTAATTTCCTGCAGTGCTGCTGTATCAATTTTCGATCTCTTTAGTTCGGACACTATTTCCTTAATTTTCCCAGTTACCAGCATCGTTCTAACGTTCCACGTACTTATTTTAATTTTATTCTTGCTTTTTCCTTTCTTTTTTGTTTCTCTCTGTACCACATTTCTGCCTTTTTCATTGCCGTTGCCGTCATCGTTTTTCGATCCATCTCCCTTCCAATTTACAAATTTTTTGGCTCATCTCTTGTAATTTCTCCTAACTGTTGGTTAGAATCGCTCCTACTAATGAGTCCTATGCCTCTTAAGGTGTTGTTTAATTGAACTCCTGCATCCATCTGTTCTGCTGTTCCTCAATCTGTTTCATTTCACTTTTTATTGAAAGTTTTCAAAAAAGGGAGCCAATCTTTCCCAGTATTATACAACTGGTGTTCATATTGCGACAAAATTCTATACTGTGTGCTCACTAGCAACAGCCGTCCACATATTTTATCTTGATAGCTCCTATCTTTTCCGGAATATTGAATAATTAAAATCGAAACTAAAGTACATTTTCATTACCCTGTATATCGTCATCTACAGACTAGGATTAATAAGGAAAAAATCTTAGTTTTGTATGATTTACCTCTGCCTACATTACGGTACTGAATTTTGGGTCACACTGTATGTGTAATTAAATAAATCTGTCCCTGAAAATTAAAAACAGTTGCTACAAAAATACTTGTTTCCTTAGTAGTTATTTACTTTGGTGTCACAATTGCCAAAGAAATAATATCTTGTTATCTATTTTTTATTCTTATATATCTTTCAGAGGATGTACTGTGCAACTAAGCTTTTGTATACGTAATTTGACATGTACAATACATTACAAATTTATGAACTGCATATTTAAAACACCCTGTGTGTTTTTATAAAAAGCACGTTTTACTCGGTTTTCCTCAAACTTCATATAAATTTATATTTATGATTTCCAGGACAGCCTATATATTTTTGAAATCAAAACCTTGACTTATTTTTCTGGTAATTCCTTGTAAATTTATATTTTCATTCTGTATTTATAATTTAAAGTGCATCCATATATTGCTTTAAATCAGAACCTTCTACTTGTTTTCATTCTTCTAATTTCATATAAATTGATACACATTGAACACAAAGTGTTTATGATTTTAAGGTTATCCCATACGTTTCTTTAAATTAGAACCTTTACTCTTCTGATTTCGTAAAAATTCAATGTTTTATTTTATGTTTACGTTCTTCAGGGCAGCCTAGCTATTCCTTTAAATAAGAAACGACTGCATGTTTTTCAATTGTCAATTCGGTTGTTAGAAGTATCCCATACATGCTTTTTAAATAGGCATGTGATTAGATTTTTTTTAATTCAACTTTTTGTTCTAAACGTAAATTACAAAGAAGTACCAAAGATGCCAAATTAAACGGGTTGCTCAAAATTAAAATATTGTGGAACCTTGCCTTGAAGTTGTTGATACTTCATAGTAATGGGGTTAACAGTGAAATTTATAGGGCTCCATCTTATTGCAAACTGTCATCGTTTAAGAATATAATGCACACAGCCGCAATATCAAAGTATATCTAATTTGCTTAAAGTCATAATAGTGTCAATTGTATTGTGACGTACTAGACTCAATGGCTTTTACAGTGGCTACAATTTAGGTAGACGTCTCAAGTCCCGAAAAGGAATATAATAGTGTGCTCACGTTAATTTTAATTAAATTATTATTATTACAAATTAACAATTAGAAATTACAAATAATATTTATAAATAATAAAAAACGACTTTACCCACAAAGGCAAGATCTATACGTGGGATTCGATCTTAACTATAATTTAAAAATGTAAAAGGTCACATTTAATTTTGAATTGCCAAGTTGGTTTTCCCCTTCAACAATGTATTTTTTAACCAAGAAGTAAAAGTTACTTCTGCTGAATTCCAACTCACATAAACTTGTTCCAGGCGAAATGCTCGATGTTACCAAAAGAAGACACAATATTAGAACCTCAGAGACAGGCGGAGCTATCGCCAACAAAACATGCCCCCCATGTAACAACAAACTTCTCTAAACAAATAGATGTTGGTAATTTCGTTTATCAAATTCGTGATAGCCAAAACCATCTGGTGGATGCCAAACAAGATCCCAGTAATGTTGCCGATCTCCCTTCAAATGCTGATGACCCTCCACAGTCTGCCCATGAACAGGTAGACTCCCCTAAGACTGAAAAACAAGTAAACTACAACGAACAAATTAACAACAACGACAATGTGCTAGCAGCTCCTAACAATGTGCAACAGATGCAACTCATGAACCCAAAATCCAGTACCACCTCAAAACCTAGTTCAAGTAAAGCTGTGTCCAAAGCTAGTTTAGATGCAGCCCAACCTCTCCATATACCTACTGTAACACCTAGTAATTTAAAAAATAAACCTTCTCAAGAAAGCCGAGTACTTAATCAAGATCCCCATGTACTTCCAGTGCCATTTGCTCTCAAAAAGTTACCTGCTGGTGTTGTTCCTGTACCTGATACACCCTTAGAAACAGTGGAAGAATCTAAAGGAGATACCCGGAAACTGGGAGAAGAAAGAGACATACGGGAAGATGTAAACAATGCATTTCCTAATCGTTACCGGGCAAACTTAATAATAAATGAGCAAGCTAACGAAGATAAAGCCATAGAGGCAGATAAACAAGAGCAAGTAAACGAAGTAGGCAAAGATGGTAAACAAAACATTTTAAAATCGGACGTGGGCGATAAAGAAAACAATGCTTTAGAAGTTTTTGATGCTCCTGCCAATGAAAAAGAAAGGGGGTTAGATGGTGATCCGTTTGGTCTTGATGAAACCCATAATAATGATAAGTTAAACATAAAACAATTGCAGCCAAAACTACACAAACAGCATATTAATGCGTTAGGTTTAGATGGTGTCAAACTGAACGAAGTTCAAGCTCATAAAGTGTACGACGGCCAAGATGGCGGCGATTATGACAAAGATGTCCAGAATGATATGCAGCTAGAAGAGAATGATCCAGAGGCGGAAGATGGTAAGTTTTGTTTATTTATGATTGTCTTTTGTTGCATTTGGGTCTTTACATTAACAGTAAAATCAAAATATACTGGGTGTAGATTTAAAAAATTGCTATGCGAAATTCGCTGTACATTTTTATGTGTTAATCTTGGCTTCTGTGTTTATTATTTCAATTTAATTATAAGTTGAAAAACCTTTTCTAATCTTCCAGTGCAACAACAACGATAAATTAATCTTCTGCCACAATAACGACAATAAATTATAATTTTCAGTGTCTCATAATAATAAAAATTTCAAACAATAAAACTATTTTTGAACTGTGTAATAGAAAACAAGAACGATTTAAAACTGAAACAATTGAAAGACATTTGTCAAATTCAGTAAAATTATAAATAATTTGGCATTTTGAATAATAAGCAAATATTTCAGTTTCAAAGCATGTATGTTTACATTAATATTTTTCTCAAGTAATGCTTTTCAATTTGAAATTTTTCATATTATAACAAGTCCTAAAACGTACTTTACTGTTTGTGGGGCGGCGGAACATTATGAAAGGCCCGCCTTATATTAAAATAATCAATGTGGAAGCCAAGGTTACCATAATTATGTAAAATATTACTTTGAAAGTAATTTTTACAGTTCTGCACCTATCTAACTTAATTTTACAATAAGCAACTTTATATGCTTGTAATTTGTCTATTTAAAGCTTGCTGATGGGCACTCTATTAGATATCTGGTTGTTAATAGAAATCATATAACATATGTTTTTTAATTATGTTTTGAAATTTAGCTTATGTAATACTAGTTGGAGGTGTTATCCATTATTTAACTGAATTTGTATTTTTTGGCAGTTCTGGTTTAACCAGAAATAACAATAATCTTATAAATTGTTAATGAAACACCCTGTGTTAGGGTTGGGTAACCCAGGTTTGCATACAAACAGAATGTGTTCAGTTTTCATCCCGGTTCTTCTAATCACTCTGTCTTGCAACTATTCAGTAGGACAGAACAAGAAGAGTCGGTGAAAAAGAGAAAACAAACTCGGAATGCAAACGGTTTGAGGTTATATTTCCACTTTGTATATACATCAAATTGTACAAAAGTCAAGTAACACCCCAGTTTAATTAGTACTTTTTTAAAATCTTTATTGACTCAATGATTTTATTAGTTTTCTTTAAAACTTGTAATAATATGTTTCTGTTACACATTATTACTAATACGACATGTATCACGTATTTCACTGATTTATTGCTTTTTATTTGCTTTAATTGTTTTGAGTTCCCACGCCAATTAATTTTACAGACTATATATTTTGCATAAAACCTAAAGGTGTGGGTTTAATTTCGCTAAAAAAAATTAAACACAAACAAAAGAACAAAACTGTGGCATAAATAATGTTAGGCAAAGTAACTATCAATGCAACAGGTCATCGAAAAATTGTTTAGATAATACCCATTTGCTGTTTAATTTTAATAAACTGTATAAAAATGATTAACTATATAGAAATGCCTTCTTTAAAATTATACTGAGAGTTTAAATATAGCTATTAGTTAAAATCTATTAGTTATTACTTGTGTACTGCAGAGATTTTATCAGCTTGACTTTTTAAAAAATGAAATTTTGAATTTCATTTTAGACCATAATTGGCTGATCATCTTAAAGACATTTATATTTCGAAAAACTAACCTCTAAACCACTATCGGTTATGTGTTAGTTTATTTTTGTGATTTGGAAATTTTAACAATTATTCTAACGCAGTGTGTATTTTATTGTTTTCGTTTTCAATGAAATACACTGAACACCAGATTATTAGTACTCACACTGTTCAAAACGATGAACCGATATATTTCACAAAATCAATAATAATATCTAATAAAAAAACACCTGTAAATATTTTTATATTTACCCTGTAACATTTTTAAACAGGAACCGAACGCTTTGTCGCGATATCATTGGTTTTTGAAAGTTGAAGCGGGATTGTCGCTGGGGGGCAGTAAAGCGCGCATGAACACGCTCTTTATCACAGTTCAGATTTTTACTTTCTTGGATACTAGTGGTGATTTTTAATTTTAATTACAAGTAAGAATGAAACACCCCCACGATCTGTCTGAATTACCGGCTTGGAGGGCCATCAGTCAATTCGAAGATGGCCGAACACGGCAAGCTGTTGCCCAAGTATTTGAGCTGTTCCAATGTGTAATTTCTCGATTTCAAAGTCGCTTTTTAAAAAGTAGAGATGTTCGGCCAAGACAAGTATAAGATCGGCCAGCGTCAACAACACCAAGAGATAATCGTTACCTCTCGCAACGTGCACGTGAAAATCGAACTTTTAATGCAGCCCAGCTTCAGGTGAGTTTGCTGCCGTTACTGAACCTAGTATCAGCACAAACAATACGAAATTGTCTTCATGATCTAGGCCTATATGCTCGAAGACCGCTAGTTTCCATTCCACTTACTGCAAATCGCAAATCATAAGAACCCACAGAATGTGGGTAGAGGAATATAGGGATTGAAATAATGACTAGGTATAAGGGTTGTTTAGTGACGACTCAACATTCGCTTTGCAACCAGAAGATAGTGTTTTAATTTGGCGTGAACTCAGAACACGAAATAATCCACAATTTGTCGGGACACAATATGAAGGTAGCGGTGTGATACAACTGAAACTACCAAAGATGCTGCTCGCTGGAAAAAATTCCATCAGAAAGCCACTCCAGCAACTCGCCAATCTCAAACGGGAAGATGGCGGGGGTGGACGCTCTCCATTTGGCCCCTGATGAAGAACAACGGGAGCTGGCCAACCACGTAGTAGAAGAAGGAAAAGTAATCTGGGCGAATAATGCTTTTCAACCTATCAAATCGCCGGGACTGGATAGCGTCTTTCCAGCTTTCCTACAGTGGAGTCTGGACAGGATGCTTCCACACCTCATGCGACTCTATAAAGGCTGCATCGCTGTTAGGTACGTCCTTAAGAGTTGGAGAGAAGTAAAGGTTGTTTTTCATACCCAAAGTAGGTTGTAGGAACTATTCCCAAGACAAGTCCTATCGCCCAATCAGCCTGACATTCTTCCTTTTGAAGACAATGGAAGGGCTGTGCGATGAAGAAATAAGAAAAAAACGTACTGGTAACAAATCCACTGCATGCCAACAACACATGTACATCCCGGGAATATCCACCGAATGCACGCTACATTTTGTAACGGGACGGATAGAAAAATCTAGGCAATAAAATGTCTACCCTGGGTGTATTTATAGATATAGAGGGTGCTTTTGATAAAATTAATTTCAATAGTATCGGGGTAGCCCTACGCGATCGTAGCGTAAATGCTACTCTTCGGCAATGAATTTTACAGTTTCTCAAACGCCGAGCAGTACATTTAGCGCGGGAAGCGGCAACATTAGGGGAACGGTAAATACAGGCTAACCGCAAGGCGGCGGCGTCTTGTCACCACTACTATGGAACTTAGTTTTAGTGAGGCTGGTTTTTACTATAGCATACGCAAATGATGTAACTATTCTGCTCAATGGCAAGTACGAATAAGTGTTGTGCAATCTAATGCAAACAGTACTTCGACTTACCGAACAACAGCGCGCGGAGCACTCCTTGGCCGTTAATCCGGTCAAGACAGGATTAGTTCTGTTCACAAAGAATAAGAAAATCGTGATCAGTAGGATTTTCCAAACCCTCCTAACCTTCTCAGAGTAAATCAGTATGGGAGCCGTATTTGATAAGAAACCGAACTGAGCAAAACACATCATAACAAAAATGAAAAAGCAAGTGTGGCCTTTTGGCGGTGTAGTCGCGCGGTGGCCAAACTTTGGGAACCATCACCAAATGCAGTCCTGTGGCTGTACCCTGCTGTAATCAGGCAAGCTATCACGGTAAATTTGATCTCGCACATCCAGAGACTGGCTTGTTTCAGTATCACGGGTGCGATGTGTTTCACATACATTGCATCCCTAGAAGTCACTCTGGGCCTCCCTCCATTAGATATCTACGTGGAGGAGACGGCACTGAGAGCGGCCCTAAGGTTGTATGGAGCATTGGAGCGAGAGACTACAATATCCTGAAAGTGTTCTCTTCTTGGGACAATGGTAGACTCCTTCCCGCCCAAATGTGTCTTCAGAAGCACTTCAGTGTCCCCAAGAAACTGACATATCAATCTTCACTGGCGGATCCAATACAGCTGCAGACGCATGACAGGAATCTTCTCGGAATACCTTGACCTATGCGAAAGCATAGTAGCAAGCGGAAGTGATGACTATAATGCAGGGTGTAAACAATTCTGGAGCATGTTATGCAAAATAAAACAATTAGAATAACTAGCGACCGTAGGGCAGCCCTATTGGCTCTAAACAGATCCAAAATTGACTCGGGTGTGGACCACCACACGCTGGAGCTAGAACTCTTAGAACTCGCCTGGGTAAAAGGACATGCAAGAATTTATGGCAATGAGTAGACCAATCCCTGGAGAGACAGGCAAGGGCGTATCCGGGGTGGAAAAAATTGAAAATAAAAGAGAAAAAATAGAAACAAGAATATGCATGCAACGGCGTGCAGATCTTCATTTGTTGTGTCAGTAGCATTAATTGCGAAGTATTCCCCTATAGTGGAACCTGTAGCAAATACACTTCAATTGAAGGCACTTGGTATAGTTAAAACTAACTAGCACATTCAAACTATTCTCGTCGTGCTAAGAGAGCATCGGGAAGATGCGGACAATGTCCCGTTTTGAAAGAAGCAGGCGGTATCGCAAAGTATTTGAATGTTGATCTAACCGCCACTCGCGTTGCTGGCGGATAAATGCATAAAAGTAACCCTCCAGCCGGAAATCCATCTGAATTTTGGAGAAGGTCTCCTAATAATTCCGTACTTGGATTCCATCATATCATTTTTAGAAGTCAGATTTTCTGCAGACAAATCGCCTACATTTTCATGGACACATTTCCATCCGAGTAACATGAGAGATGTTTCTTTGGAGGGATAGAATGAAAGTACTTCATCTTGTGCAGCTTTTTACAATTTTGAAGGCATCAAAGGAGAAAGGGAATGGTGGTTCAAAATGTAGAATGAGGTAAAAGAAGTGCCAGATATCAGCAAGGTTTTAAAATAGAGCGAATTGTTCTTTCCAACCATTAGAAAGGCGCTATTGATTTTGCTTTCACAGCCCAGTACAACAAGCACTATATAGCGTTAATTCAGCTCCCTTTGCCGAATTTGAACATGGCTTAGAAGCACTGTTGGTGAAAATAGGTTAGCCATGCTAAGCATTCATCGTCAATGGGTTTTCGCAAACAAGGAACAATTAGTGGAAGCTGTAATTAGAAAATTTGCAACTAATCCTCGCAAACTACTGTTAAAAAATTGATTTTATTAATAATTAAATAGTGTTCTTCTTTTGTAATTGTGTATTATTGCATCCCCTTCATGGACCCCCTTCCCCCATGAAAGAAGTTGGAATCAGAAAGCTGCCACCCTCCGCCTTCCGTTTTGAGCTGGATACGCCATTGGGTAGAAATACTCGCCAAGCACTCAAGACTAAAAATAAGCTCGTGCACAGGATGCTGCCAACTGGAGGACGAGACGGCCGAACAGCTGTACGACTGCCCTGCACTCGCACAAATCAAGGGACCCATGTGTTGGGGGAATTCCGGCCCGGTATTCCTGGTATGCGCAATACACCTCTAGCAAGTATTCTCAAGTTCACGAAAGGGTGGGTGGGCTTGAGGGAGAAAACCAGAGTGGTGTTAACTACGAAGGTAGCCCAATGGGTTCGGCCCGCCTTTTGAGGCATAAGTGCGCGTGAACTTGTTCACCCTCCATTCCTGACCCAGAAGGTGGCGATGTGATGCTATGGGCCGGGATAAATACTCATTATTTCTTAGAACGGCTCTCTTACAACCCAAAGGATATCTGATTAAGATTCTGGATTCATTGTTCTCCCATACGCAGCAGCAGTAGGAGATGGATGATCATGCTTATATACATCGAGCAAACAGCGTCGACCACTAGTTTGATAAAATGCGAATCGGTAGAATGGACTGGCCAACAAATTTCCCTGATGGTAATACAATGGAACATGCATGGAATGCGCTAGAAAAGCGTGTTGCTGCGCGTAATATTCCATAATGTACAAGTCCGGAATTTTAAATTCCTATTTATTTATTATTTATTATTTATACCCTATAGCGACGATCGTATTAAAAATTGCACAAACAAGTTCAAATGCAACAAAAAGCATTGCGTGTTTGTTTAAAACTATTGCAGTTGATATATGAAAATATTTGCAGGTGTTAGGTACTTCAATTACCTGTGTTTTTTTTTTATTTTGATGTTAAATATCTGTTAATTGCTTTGAGCAGTGTAATATAAACACTCTGTTCGACATTTAAAAACTTTGTGGTTCCAGCTAGTTCAGACTATCAAGATTGTATCATTCATTCATGATTATTTTCTTTCACGTATAGCTGTAATAATCGGACCCTTGCGTACGTGTAAATATAACTTTGTAAAATGTTACTTATATTTTCTAAGTGACAATATAATTTTAGACAGATCGTTATTCGTGTAATTTTATAGTAATAACACCCAAAAAATAGCGTATCTATTGATAATGGTTACAGCCAGTTTAAATTCATAAAATTCCTGAAATACAAAATAATAGTATTATATTATGCTTGGCTACGCCTCTGTTTTAAATATAACTCAGATTTTCCGCTTGAACTTTAATTCAGTATAAAAGAACTAATTTTACAATCAAATATAATTTACATTATCTGTATCAAATCCATGAAAAACATGCTTTGTAACAATTATAGTGGCTCATTAAATTTAAAAAGAAAAATCATTTTTGTCAACTTTCGCTCCTAAGCAGATCAAAAAAATATATTTGAAATACTATATTTATTTTTACAGGCATATGGCGCTTCACAGGTATATCTGGAAAACTAAATCGTTAACCTAAGTTTTTTTGCAGCATCTAAACTAGAATTCTGTTTTCCAAAAAAAAAAAGGTTACACAATTTTTTTTCGAAAATATATTATTTAACGCGTTATTTAACCGAGTTTCCATTAGATATGACAATTTAAATTTTCACTTCTGGGCCAGATTTTATCCAGTTTTCAAACACAACTGCACATTTTTCTTAGACTGTTAGCTTTCCAAAACGATGAATTTTATCAAAATTGGGCGAGAAACAAAAAACATATTTTCATTTTAGTAAATTGATGTTAAAAAACTTTGAGCGCCATATATCCGTAACGGAGCCGAATTTAAAAAACCAGGTGATTTAGGAATTAAATAACCTCACTTGTACGAGGTTAAAGTTTTTCGTACATGTTTAGAATTACCCTGTATATGTGTAAATACTTCTAATGCAAGTCGTTGGACTCTTAATAATTTTTATTACCAAAACTTATTTTCTTAGAACTATGAAAATTATGAAAACTGTAATGTGTATATACTTTAAATAACATAGGCATTCTGTATAAGGGGCTTATTTAGAAATTAAGAACATATCAGCCGTAAAACAAAAATGTAGAGTTTAAATAATGTATTACGCTTAAATCTTAGATACACCCTAAACTATTTCTCTGCATAGGCACCATTCGAATTTAAATTCTCATCGTAGTTTCGTAATTTTTGTATACCTTCGTCATAGAAGATTACCGCGAGAAAACGGTCGCGGGTTCTTAAAAAACTCTTAAGATGGAGGAAGAGGTGATCGTCACTCGGCGCTGATTTGGGACTGTATGGGAAATGGTTAAAAATTTCTCAAATTGAATTGCTCAATGAGTTGCACAGTGTATGCCGCCGCGTGCAGTTGAGCGTTATCCAGCAAAAGCACGATTCCAGAGGTCAACAATCCTCGCCTTTTGTTCTAAATCGCCCTTCTAAACGTTCTTAAGGTCTTACCATAAACGTCTGTATTCATTGTCGTACCACGTTCCAGGAAATCAAGTAACAATACTGTACTCCTGTCCCAAAAAAAACAGTAGCCACAAGCTTTCAGTAGTCGAACGTTTACTTGCAAAGGGTGAATCAAAATGCACGCCGGTTTTAATATATCAAAAAAGGAACTTTATTTTTAAAAAACACATTTACAAAGAACATAAACCTGTTAATCAAACCTTTCCAATTCAGGTATGGAAAATGACATCGGGCATATGGGCCCCTCTACTTTGCTGGTATGCCAAAACTCTCTTCCTGAAATTGTTGATTACTGCTTCATAAACTTGCATTTCGATTTCGCCGGTATCTCGTCGTATTTCTTCCTTTAACTCGCGGATGTTTCGAGGTTTATTGACTTAAACCAATGATTTGACATAACCCCAAAGAAAAAAATCGCACGGGATTAAATCACACTACCTTGGTGGCCACTGCTGGTCACCACGAAGCGAGATGAGCCGACCCGGGAATTTCTCATGGAGCAACGCAGTTGTTTCGCCAGAAGTGTGACACGTGGCGCCGTCTTGCTGAAACCATAACTACTGAATGTCTATTGCATCGAAATGAGGCCACAAAAAGTCTCTTATCGACGTACGGTATCGGTCTCCATTAAGTGTAACAGCTTATCCTGCCTCACCTTCAAAAAAATAAGGGCCGATGACACCACCCGTCCAAAATCCACACCAAACCGTCACTTGCTGCGGATGCATTTCCCTATCATGAATCGAATGAGGATTTTCCGATCCCCAAATACGGCAATTTTGCTTATTGACAAATCCATTTAAATGGCAGTGTGCCTCGTCGCTGAAGATGATTTTCCTCGCAAAGCCGTCGTCCTCCTGTTGTCTTCTCAGGACCCAGCCAACAGAATTTCGTCTCTTCTGGTGATCGGGCACTTCCAGTTCCTGGGTAATTGAACTTTATCGGGGTGGTAATGAAGATCGTGCACAAGAATTCGCTGCAATGAAGAATACCTACCGTATGCCAATTGTTGGGAACGACGTCGAACCGATTTCTGTGGACTAACGTAACCAACGTAATGTTTTCAACAGACCGGCCAGAACGAGGACGCCCAGAATTTTTAATTTTGACTGTTGATCCTGTTTCGTTGAATTTTTTCGTAAGTCTACGCACTGTTGATTCATTCGGTGCTTCATTACGCCCGAAAATCGCATGAAGTCGTCCGACAGTTGCTCCAAAACTTTCTCCGTTTTGATAAAACGTTTTCACAATTAACACACGTTGCTCAGTTGAAAAGCGTTCCATGATGACACACAGAATGAAATCGGAATGTTAGCAGATGGCAACTTCATACAAAACTGTGATGATAAACAACAAACAAGAAAATGGCGAGCGATTCAAAACCGGCCCGCTTTTTGAACCACACTTTTACTTTTTGACTTTGAGTAAACCTACATGCTTCCACTGCATGTATTGTTGCTTGGTTTCAACATTTGTGTATGAAATCCAAGACTCGTCGTCAGTCGCAATGTGATTCAAGTACTCGTCGCCATCAAATTCGTAGCGATGCAGGAAGGTCAGTGTAGAAACCATTCGCTGGTATTTATGAACATCCATCAACATCTTTGACAAACACCTCGCACAAAATTTGTGGTAGGGCTGTGGAGTCGGAGTTCAAGTGGAATTTCTGGTCAGTGTAGTAGAAGTCGGAAAAAATGTACCGAACCCCCGAGTCCATGTTTAAATTTTATTTCTGTTTTTAATACAAATTTTGACTCATTTGAATTTGAATTTAGACTCAAATTTTGAATCATTTCCTTATGTATTTTTCTATTTTTTATTACACACATAAAATATCTTAGTATTTCATTTTGTTGGAGTCGAAGCCGAAGTCCGAAGTCAAACTACGAAAATTATCCGGAGTTGGACTCAAATGTTTTTTTTTACTGACTCCGCAGCCCTGGTTTGTGGTACTGTAGCCTGTGAAAAATAGTAGTAAGTACGCGAAATTTGCGGCTATTTCCGAAATTGTACTTCGCCAATCTTAACGAATTTTCTTGTTCCTTTTTTCCACAACATTGTGGCAACAGACTACAGAAGGTCTCCCACTTCGTTCCTCATCGTGCACATTTGTTCGGCCATCTCAGAAATTCGTACATCAATGTCTGACATTATCTTCACTCTTGATATTTGGACCATAAACTTCACGTATTTGACAGTAAATTTCAGCAGCATTTTCGTTTTTTCTGGGGAGAAAAAGAATCACAGCACACACTTCGCACTTGGCGGGATTTATAATCGCAGTGTTTATTTTAGCGCTTCATTATACAACTCAATACAATGACAGAACTAATGTAAAGTGCCGTGTGGCTAGCTCATTAACCACTAAAGCACCTCCACAATACACCAAATAGACTACGTCCCTCGTTCGGCGGGAATATTTAAACGGCCCTTAGTTTCCGAATAAGCCTCGTATGTAGAAATATACAGCGTGTTTCATATAGATTAGAAAAGTTTATATCACTTCTTGTGAAACAGATATTGCCACCAAATTGATATTATATCAATAGAATAACAGCCCTAAGTATACCAAAATGTAAGGAAATAGAATTTAAAAAATATACAAAAACACTTGTTTTAAACCTAAGTGCAGACTAAACTTTTAGGAGCAGGGATGTATTACATAAACTTTTCTTTTCTTAGATGATCCAGATTACGCCGATCACATTGCCCGCCAAAAAGATCCAGCTGTCAGAAACTAGATTTCTTCACCATTCTTGGTCTCTATTTGCATTTATTTTTAAACATTTTTACAAGTGGTTTTTATAACAATTTGAAAACTTATCCTAAGTTCCTTGTATAGTACTTGCAGTATTAGGATTCTAAAATTATTCCTAGGTGTAAAAATAAATGTTACAAAATTTTTTACGGACATAGATTAGTGATTATTGAGACTTGTGACACTCTGAAACGATAATTTTTGCCATTATGTGATTTTTAAATTTCTTTAAATTTTACAAATTAGAATTAAGTTTATTTGATTTTACATTAATATATTTAGGTTAAAAATATTGTTAATTGCTCATTGCTCCATTGATTAGGCATCATAATTAATTTGCTAAGCTTAGTCATGGTAAGAGGATGAGTAGTTTAACCCGATATATATAATATTGTTTTATCTTTGCTATATTTTATGTAATAATTATCGCTTGTATATTTCTTGTACAGACCATTTTTATTTGTAAGTTACAAACAAAGCTGCGTTTGGCTCTTGAAGTACTAAAAACTAACCAACAGTGAACAATAAGATGTTTAAACCTTATAGTGGGTGTCGTAAATTGGCCAGTTTTTCACGGTTTATTGCATTCTTGTGACCTTGAGACAACATTTTTAATTTGCAAGTCTTGTTTGCTATTAGGAGTAATTTCTGCTTATTGTAATTTAATTGATAGTGAATTAATAATACTGGTTCATTAACAATAAAAATGTGATTAGATAATAAAATAGAATCTCTTTTGTATTTTTTCTGTGATTTTAAATGTTTTGGTATTATGCAGTTAATGGAAAATAATTTCCACATGGGATAGTAAAACTAATTATTGTTAATTGAATACTTTATTTGAAAAATTATTTGCCAGAATTCCTTGTAAGTTATTTTTCATAAATTTAATTTCCTTGTGTCATTGTTTTGTGGATTGCTTTTCATATCCGGATAATGTATTTTACAAGCATTTAAAAAAAATATTTTATTGCATCATGGGAACCTTTTTTGGAAAAATTTGAATACAGTGTCCAATTTTATTCAAAAATATGTATTGGCACTAAGGAGTATTTCAACATGAAACCTTTTTTCCTAAAGTTTAAATGTTTTAATTTTTTTTATGAAAAATACTTAATGTACATGCTAACTGTTATTGTAAAATAAATTTCTCAGTTTGGAATTATATTTAATTTTGAATAGCTCAATTGAACAAATATTTTTAATAAGTGTAAGATAAATGCAATAAAACTTGTATTGTATTATTTGTTATTGATGTGGTCCATTAATTTGTAATTATTCTCAGGTAAAGCGTGTTATTAAGATTTTGAATTATGTGCTCACGTGATAGAAAGGCTTAAATAAGAGGTAGAAATGGTTTTGTAAGCAACAGACACTTGTAAACGTGGACAGATGCACTAGTACGTTTGTTGTGTTGTAGTCGCAAGTAACAATTATGTATAATCTACAGAGATATTCGAGTGTGTTGTTAGTGCTCATCTTTTATTTTAAGGTATGTAAATTCATTAGAAACTAATTAAGCCCTTTACTATTTTAAAATTTTAGGCTTTAACAGGTTTACCTTATGACGCACAACCTGCTCCTGCAACACAACCCCAATTAGATGCAGAAGCTTCACTCACAGCTAGTAATCATCCCGCTGATACCCTTCCAATTGAGGCTAGAAATTTGAATGTGAATACCAGTGTGGCCACTAGAACTTTGCCAAATCCTGCAGCTCCACAACAAGAGGATGTTGTTGCAAGAAGTGCGTTTGGTACAGAAAATATACAACCACCACCAGCCGTGGGAACCCCAGTTGGGCCTCCGAATCAAAATGAAGCTCAGCAGAGAATTAATTCCATGCAGCTAAATTCAAGCGTAGCTGGAGATGGTACACCTCCTTATAGAAGTGGATTGGAAGGTTTAACCTCCAATGTAAGTAATATTGAAGAACGATCCCTGAATGCCAGCAGTCCTTCATCGCTACTGGCTGCTCCAAATGCAGCAAATTATACCATAGTAGAAACAAGAAGTCTTGATTTGGATGCGGCTTCGCCAACTGTCAATGCTTCAAGTCCATTCGTCCCATCTTTTTTGAAAAACTTCGGCCTGAGACAGAAACGAGGAGAGGAAGTCTCAAAAGCTTCAGAAACTGTGAGTAGTAATAAAGAGCAAGATTCCCCACTTAATAACTCTCCTCATGTAGCTCAGCGAAGCGGTTTAGAGAAATCACCATCAGTCAGTAACAGTGATGCAGCGGCTGCCACACCACCATTAACTTTAAATGTTGCACCTAATCACCCAAATGTAGCAAGTAGGTCGGCAATGGTAAGTGTAGACCCGGCTGCAAGGTTTTCTTTTAATGTTCCGTACATAAATGTTTATCCAGTGGATGATGTTAATTTTTAAAGTTAAAAGTCACAGTTTTGAGTTACATATATTTGAAATACTTAAATGTTCATTATTAAGGTTGTCACTGTAATAATTCTATTATTTTTCATCCGAATGTAGATGTATATAGTTTACTTTTTTAAATATAAATTTTACATTTATGTATTTCTTTTTAACAGCTGATATTATATTAAATTTTAAAATGAGCACTGAAACTTTCACATATTTAAACTATTTTCTCCTCCTTACATATATAGTTTTTGAGTATTTATAACATTAACGACAAAATTGAAAAACAAAAAAAAACTTGAGACAACACCTGCATAGAACGGACAACAGGAGAATACCGAAACCTATAACAGAATACCATTAGCCTAAACCCTGGAGGAAGAAGAAGAAGAGTAGATTAACCGCACTAAGCTATTGATGGTTTTGGTACTTTATATTTAATTTTTCCTCAAAAGTCTATTTTATGCTATGAAAATTTAAAAAGCAGAACTACCAAGTTATGAAAATATGCAAAATAACTGTGGGGGGGGGATCCAGATATAGTATTTATTTTCCTAGGCTTGAATAAATTGCTTTACAGGGCAGGCACATCACAGGCATAGGGAAGAAGGTCACCACTCTCTTGAGACCCAATGGACTGTAGCGAGAGATTCACTTTAGAATATTAATGCATTTTTTTTCTGTAAGGTCACCTGACTTAGTTACACAACACAGTCATCTGACTGAATTAAGAAATGCGTACCTATACAGAGTGCGTCAAAGATTTCAGTCTATCTCTAGCTAATAAATGCTGTACTTGACATTTGGCAATTTGCACATAATAATAAATTAGCACGTTCATCATCATTAAAAATGACTTTCATTGTTCTTTCCTTATTTATTTTAATAAAAAAATTAAAGTTTAGGATTTTGTAATAGCTGTAAAGCTGCATCCTTCAACACCAAACATAATTTTCCTTTATTTTGTCTAAAACGACCTCTATTTGACATATATACTTCAAGTATAACACTTTGGATATTTTTACGCGTTTCGAATCAAAATATAATAAATACCGAAAAATATTAGGGGTGGGGAAAAAATCACACACGTATGGTTTTAAAATTAAAAAAGTTTGTCAAATCAGCAACTTGAAACATACATAGATAAAGCTGAAATGACTGGCGGCAAGCTTAAGTTATAATTGCCAATAAATTTGACGTTTAAAAATAAGGTTATGTTGCAACCTCCGTGTATGTACTCATTAGAAAATGAGGTGCAAGCTAGTTAAAATGCAAATTATGTCGTTCGCGTACCCTCAAAATATAGGACATCATACTACGTCATGCCTAAAATGTATTTTAAAATACGAAAAAGATGTTTACCAACCTTAGCACAGTTAAGTACTTAGAAGAAAATTGAGAAGATTAAAAATTAATTTAGTTATTTAATAAAATATTTTTTGACTACAACTAATTTAGTTTAAAATATATTCCTAAAATTAATCACTCTCATCACTATAATCCGAACTACAATCTCTGGAATTATATACATGGATTACAATTTCATTCACCTTTATATCTAAAATATTTTCACATTCTTACCACTTCTTAATAAGGTCTTTGGTATGAAGTATATAATTATTCCACATCATTGGGGTACATTGACACATTGTTGTAGTGATTCCTTTCGCATTGCAATGACCTTGCCATCACCATAACCATCTCTGCCAGTGTGGTAAAGCACTATTAAGAAGAAGAATAGTTTTTTTCATACCCCCGTATTATTTCATTGGCATTAAACTCGCAGTGATATGGTGGCAAACGTAGAACTTCATGTCTACAACTCCTTAATAATTCATCAACTACGTAATGATTTTCCTTCCTATGCTATTTTAGTCAGTGTAAGCAATTCTTTGTGAAGGCTCAGGCTGAAGGGAATGTTATTTGCAGTTAACCAAGCTACAACATTAGGCTTTGTCCAAGCTGATAATGGCATCTTTTCAATTAGAGTTGAATGATATGAAGCATTATCCAGAATGATTAATGAAAGTTCCTCTAAATTATTTATCAAATGCATAGTCTACCACTTCTCAAACATTTCCCCATTCATTTCACCATGATAATCTTCTTTTTGCTATTTGGATGCAAATAATAACGATGCATTTTCTACAAAACCCGCTTTAGAGCCAGCATGAATCACCATGATATGTTTTCCACCGTAACCTTAGGGGTTTCTTACACTCCGTGTGTCTTCATTTTGCCATGATCTTCCAGGTTTCCTTTAGAAAAAATCCACTTTTCATCCATGAAAACCACTTTTCATAAAGTCTAATTTTCATTATAACCTCTTACAAACTGGAGTCGCATGTTGGCAATGGTTTTTTCAATCAAAGATGGTCGATTGTTATCCTTTGTAAGTTTAAACCAAATATTATACAGAAGACGATTCAAGTTAGTGTTTTTCCATAATATGTGGCACTGTTTAAGTTCTCTATTTAATAATATCACGGTAACATGTTCTATTCTATTCAAATACTCTCTGCGTACATGTTATACAATGTCAATATTACAATTTACTTTCGGCTTAGACCGCGTCGTCGTTTGGGAACTACACCCAGCATTATCAGGTAAGGACCTACCTGTAGCTTGTCTGCCTTTACAAGCATTTGCTCTAGAAGTTTGAGCCATATTTGTTCGTAGGCCCTGCTTGCCTAAACATGGCCGTGTGCTTATATTAATCAAACCTTGGGGCGGACAAGGATTTGATCTTGATGTATTTTGTTTGCCAGGACAATAATACTTAATCGGCTTATGCCTATTAGCTGTTTGTGAACTCATACAAACTAACGTTTCGCAAGACATTGCAGCTTGCATCTTCAGAGTGAATATAACACTGAACTCAAATCCGGGAAGCGGAGGTATTTAAACCTCTTTGAGCCAGTCGGGCAGGACGACGGAGTTCTGGTTGGCTGGCACCGTTGGGCAAGGACGGATCCGGTGGAGCGTGATCGTGTGATCGATGATGCGCAGGAGTCCTTAGAGGATAAACTACTGGAGTCCAAGCTTTACTGAGTCTAAAACCATCCTCCCTGTTTATGTTGTTAGGTTGTAAATTCAATATTACTATTGAAATATCAATTCGTGAAGTAATATTATTTTTATTATTCATACAGGATGATAAAACGTAAAGCCTTATAGCTATAATTAAGATAATACGTAAGCTATAATAGTTTCCTTTTACATTCGTCTTTTGAAAAGCTTTTACTTTGATTCATAAATTGAAT
The DNA here is from genome assembly GCA_014611495.1 of Limonius californicus. Lineage (NCBI taxonomy): Eukaryota > Metazoa > Arthropoda > Insecta > Coleoptera > Elateridae > Limonius > Limonius californicus. Next base: position 24,615 of record JABXWE010012054.1, read on the forward strand.
GCTAGTAGTATCATTGAATTTATCAGTTCAATAATATTGTCATTTTTATTGTTTTTACAGTGTGCTATAGCGGAAAGTGTTATAGCGAAAATTAGAATAATACAGCATATGCAATAACTTTCTACTGTACTAAATTTTTGAAAAGCTTTCAAATTGATCTATACATTTTATGCAAGTACTATTATCGAACTTATGAATATGAAAATGCAGTTATTATTTATATAGGCTGCTGTAGTGTCAACAGTTATGGCAATAATTAAGATGACACAGTAATCGATAATAATTTTCTTTTGCAGTGGTTTCTGCAAAAAGCTTGTAGTTAGATCAATAAATTGTATTCATACATATTGAATGTACCAGTTCGACAAGTAATGTTAGTTTTATTATTTGTACAGTGTGATAAAGCATAAAGCGTTATAGCTGTAATTAAGATGATAGATAAGCTGTAATTGTTTCTTTCTACATTTGATTTTGGAAAAGTTTCAGCTTTGATCAATAAATTGAATGCAAGTGGTACTATTGAACTTATCAGTTTAATAATAATGTCATTTTTATCGTTTGTACAGTGTGGTGTAGCGGAAAATGTTATAGCGATAATTAAGATGATGCACCACATGCAACAATTTCCTACGATACTAATTTTTTGTAAAGCTTTAAAATTAATGTGTATATTTTATCCAAGTATTATTGTTAAACCTGTCAGTATAAAAAATAATGTAATTATTATTATATACATAGACGGCTATATCTACAATGAAGATGATACCGTAATCTATAACAATCTCTTTTGTAGTGGTGCTTGAAAAAGTTGATTTGAGCAATAAAATGTATGCAAGTATAACTATTGAATCTATCAGTTCGACAAATAATGTCATTATCATTAGCTGTATAGAGTGTTGTACATTCAGTGGCCATAGCGTAATGCGTTATAGTGATAATAAAAATGATACGCTTTCTATAACAATTTCCTTTTACAATCTTTCTTGGAGAAGCTTTCAAATTGATCAATCAATGTAACGCAAGCGTTATCGATGAAACTAGTGTTATAACAAATATTTCCAGTTTTATTATTTGTATAGAGTGATATAGCATAAAGCGTTATAGCTATAATTAAAAATATACATAACTTATAATAATATTCTTGTATGTTAGTTCGTGAAAGAGCTTTACTTGATCAATTAATGTCATGCAAGTACTACTGTTGAAACTATCACTATGACCAATAATGTCAGTTTTATTACTTATACGGGGTGATTAGCGTTACAGATGTAATTACCATGATAGATAAGCTATAATAATTTTATCCCACATCAGTTCTTGAAAGAGATTTTCAATTTAATCAATCCGATTTGTGCAATTATTACTATTAAACTATGTATATAAAACAATAAAATTTCTAAAGGGTGCGTTAATTCAGTAGCCATAATGTAATAGGTATAGCTATAAGTAAAGTCTGTAATTTAAAACAATTTCATAAATTCTTTCAGCTTTAAACTTGATTAGTAAAGTAAGAACATACATTTAATTTAAAAGTTATAAATGTACTAAAGATAAATCAATAGCTCCTGTTTCACGACAGTAACATTTATTTCAATGTCAGTGGTGTAACAAATTAAGGCGGTGAACTGGAAACTTGTCTGTACTTTTTCAAAATCAAGAATAACGTAAGATACAGTTACGTAAGGGAGAATTTCACTGTTATTGCGTCAAATACAGGTTTGTATCTTACAAAATGATGAATTTTGAATACTTATAGATTTGTTGCATATAAAATACCTTTGTTTTCTATTTTGTGCTCGCTATTCAATGGTTCCAGACTTCAAATAGATTCGTTTTTGTGTTTCTATTTCACTTTATTTTTATTCATGAATAACTTAAACCCTGAAATTTATGTAAAATGTGTATTTCTACTTACTGGCTTATTTCAGTGAATGTGGGGTTATATGTTTTTCTCACTTTTTGAATTACTTTACTCTAGTGGTACATATTTAACATCACACTATAGTTTAGCGTTTTTGTGCATAATAAAAAACATGTACTGTAATATGAAACATAAAATATCGAAGGAAACTTCTTGGCCGGATTAATAATAAAACACAGTTTTGGAGAAGTTATGCGGCCATTTAATAAAATTCTTTCAGTTTTAACAAGTTATAACATCAGGAAAAATTCCAATATTAAAACATTAGTACGCTTACGTTTCGCTAAAAATATTTAGCTTTTTCAGAGACAAAAATAGCAATTGAAGTTAAACATATTAAAAATTATTAAACCAAAACATGGTAATTAATGTCATTAATTAAGCCATAACAACAAACTAAGATTTGTAATTGTTAAAAGGTTTTCTACTAATGTTTTAATATTGGAATTTTTCCTGATGTTCTAACTTGTTAAAATTGAAAGAATTTTATTAAATGGCCGCATAACTTCTCCAAAACTGTGTTTTATGAAACATAAATTTCGATTTTTTTTTGTGGAAATTTCTTTTCTTTGGGGTGCAGCTAAAACACGTTTTGTTGTGATGTCCTGGTTTATTTTTCTCGAAAACAACTCACAAGGGATTTTCATTGTGGATTAGCTACCTGAGCAGATTATAAAGAATTTGTGGAAATTCTGAACTTTTGAATAGACTAATACCTTGGGTTTTATACGTTTATTTTACACCGCTGAAAAAGAAAAGAGTCTTATAAAATCCTGACTATAACTTTCGCATTTATAAGAACTCCTTTTTATAATTCATCACTGCTTTAACAAAACTGCGATTTAGTAGAAGTATTAAAAATGTAGAATAAACTGAAACAACTTCAGGAATAGGGAGAAAAAAGTAAAAGAACAATCAATAATAGCTTAATAATTTAATAAAAGCTTTCTTGTGTTTAATGAAAGAAATAATTTCAATCTATTTTTACAATTTTAAACATACACCTGTGATTTCAGATGAAGTTGAAAGGTTGTTTTCTGCATTAAAATAATTATGCCTATTTAAAAAAAGTATTTGTTTAGCTATGTCTGGTTAAATCTCCATGTTAATCTTTAGCATATAGTGCATGCGCGTTTAAAATATTTTGTAATGCAGATTTTTTTAGTTTTACTCTAAATTAATATTCTTTTTCTTTAACGATTAATTTCTAATTTTGTTTAAGCATTGTTTCGTCAATCTCCTCTGTACATTTTTGAAGCTTAACTTGTAAAGTTCAGAACCCCACTATATTTTTCCAGCTTTCGAGTAAGCGGTAATTTACCAACGTTGTTTTACAACAGTTTTTGTTTTTAACTTATATTAGTTTCCCGCACATATATTGCACAAAAAGTTAATTCATATATTTAGTTAAACCTGACAACATATTTCCCGCTTCAAACATTGCGGACTAATTTTAGTATTACAGTAAAAGTAAAAAATTAAAGCCGGCCCTGAACATGAAAACGTATGTCGTATCTCCGTTATAATATAACCTGAGAAGGCTGTTGTCATAAACGTGATTCGAAAGCCAATTGTACACCCAAAAATATAATGCAAAGAATGATTTACACAAAACAGTTGCTGGATTTAATACGCTTTAAGGCAGGGATGGGCAACCTTTTCGAGGGATCGGACCACTTGAATAACCAATAAGTGGTGGGAAGGGGGAAGTCATGCGATAACTCTTAAGGGCAAGGTTTCTTCTAAGTTTAGCTACGAAACCAATGACGCTATCTTAACTCTTAAGGCAGGGAGGATATTTTTCGATTCAGAAGTCTTGAAAATCCTCTTCTGCGGGTAGGGCATTGATGTCAGGGTGGCGAGACTCCAAGTATGTACCCCCATTCATATTAATGGGCCAGTGTAGCGTGAGTACCTGCGAGCTATTGGGGTTGTGGTAGGTTCTAATATACTACGTCACAGATTCACTATCATACAATCAGCTTTGCGATTAATGAAACCAGTAGAAGAAACCAATCGAAATGTGACAGCCGTCAATTAGCCCTCGAAGCAAATCGGGGAGGAAAATGAAGAGGAAATGTGTTAAAAAAATATACCCCATCCCGGGTAGTGTGACAATACTTCGACCTTTCGACTTTAAAGGGGAGAGGTTAAAATTCCATTAATAATTGTATGTGTATTGTGATTGAGCAATAACTAGAATGCGGTTTTCCAAGCATGTTTTGTACGCGCATTCTACACTGTAACTACAATCGTACGCCTAGCCACAAGCTAGGCTTCGTCTTTTAGTTTTTCAAGTTGCATTGAATTATTTAAAAAAAAAACGCAATGGCTTGGATTGTACTTTTAGGCATCTAAACTCAATAATTTATAAAATTACGTCTTCTATTAAACTTTTTCTATACATATTTACGGAAATCATCAGTTACATAACCTCATATTTAATTTTTCTTCATTGGCAAGTTAATTTGATTAAGTTTTAATAAATTTTTAAAGTGGCATCGAATGTTTGCTGCTTGTTCACGAAACCTTTCACAAAACGGCAAATATAATAATAATAATAATAATAATAAATGTCTTTATTAATAGAAATAAAGAAAGAAATATATATAATTAATTATACGCCAGGCGAAGTTCAGCATGTACTTATTACGTAATAGTACAGATAAATCAATACTACCAACTACGAAAAGTGGTACCACTGAAACACAAAAATGACGTAAATGTCGCCGCTGCTTTTGAATAATGAAAAGAAAATAGCATGTTTATGTTTATTGACTCATTACATACATACATTTTTTCAAACATTGTAAAACTGGCTATTTCCAGTTTTTGGAGCCACTGGTCAATTTTTTGGCAAAAGCAATTTTTGATTACATTTCTTTACGAATTACGTTTTAACTATTTTTTACATTTAATGTTACGTTTCATTAGAAATTGTATACTTGCGGAGAAAAACTAGGATACAGGGTGGTCAAAATAAGTACCATGCAGATTTCGTAAATGATAAGAGATAAGATTCGGTTAAATAAGACGAATTATTCAGTGATTTTTTACCTCGAATGAATCTGAAAATCCAGCTGTTTTCAATAATGACATGACTTCCTATTGCATATTTTGAAATATAATGTTTATGTTGATATATTAAAATTTGCTATAATAACGAAAATAAAAGATTTAAAACAGGAGTTTGTGTTAAAAACTACCTTAATGATGTTAGCACCTTCGCGATGTTATTGATAATAAACAAGTTATCCACCAAATATGGAAACTGAAATTCTTCAGTTTGTACTGAAAACTAAATAAAGTATGTAAAATTTTAATGTAAATCCTAGTAGCGTTTGAGATGTCGAACAGTTCTTGTCATTTAACCGAATCTTTTATCGCTTTCTAGACCGCACGCGCTTATCTTGGAAGCCTCGAATAAAAAGAATGTACAATGGGGTTAGTTCCGCCATTACACAACTTTAAGCTTTGACATTGCTTTAATTTTATCAGGTTAATATTCGAAAGAGAATCTGATTTTCTTTTTATTTTGAACATGTACAATAAAAATTAGAAATAGGTTAAGTTATAAATCAATTTTCATTCTCCAACTGTGCGTAGCAAAACGCGGTTATCTGGCTAAATAATACGAATAAAGCCTTTCTTGAAATTTTAAATGACATTTACGTTACGAAAACATAAATATTTTGCTATATGCAGGCTGTCCCTAAATTGCCTTAAAAGCTTCAGGTAAATTTTTTCTAAAACCGGTATAGACCTTAAAATTGCAAACAGGAACTTCCTATCGCCCTTAGTTTCCTCATACGAGCCGGTTAAAGAACCTGAAACTTGACAACACTGTGATTTGCAGCTCGCATTTCTACGTGGCTTGGATTTCTTCTATTAGGAAAACGCTGAGCGTAAACCCTAGCAGCCCCATTGCAGTTTCCCACACATTCCGAAAGAATCCAAATCATATCCACGTACTCGTTTATAGCATACGCAATGCACCTGCATTGTTGTCAAATTGTACTTTTACCAAAAGTATGATTTTTAACAGTACTTCCAAACGAAGAACTAAATTGCTAATTCAATGATAATAAGTGATTTTGTATTAATTTAAGTTTCCTCATTAAGCAAATACATGTTTTACTTAATTTCTTTTAAACATTTGGCTAAAATTCTGCACTAAAGGTATGAACTTTAATACCACCCTACAAGAAAACTAAGGCGCGGAGCAAATTTTTTCTTGCAATTTGGTCTTAAGAATTCTTAAAGGAAAAAGTTTACCTGAAGCTTTTAAAGCAATTTAAGGACACCCGGTATACGTGACGCCGACTTCAAGATTTGCTCTTTATTGAGAATTTTCAGCCAGAGGTAGCTGTAATGATTGATTTGAGTACACAACTTCGGATTAATACAAGATGCGTCAAAAGTTGCGTGTTACAAGTAGCAATTGAAAGTCAAAGTTGGTACAAAAATACAGGGAATTGAACTCCAGACAAATTTAGTAATACTTTATTACATTCACCATCATCATACCCGACTTTGAAGGTATTTACAGTGAACCTAACTTAGCTTTGCCGGTGAGCCAACGTGCGCACTGGCAAATCGGTAGTAGGGATTAGCGGAGTACATTTTTGCTGCAACTTCGAGCTGTTAAGATCGCTAGTACAGTTAAAGAAAAAGTCTTATCTTATGCTTTTTTGGATTTTTTTGGAACAAGCTCATATCACTACTTGTATAACCGAAAGTAATACCAACTTAGTTTTTTAATACAAATGCACTATTTGCCGAAAATTTAAGAGTGGAATAGAGGGGATTGTGGATGAGCCGCGACCAGCTGCACGGTGTACTTCATTAACAGAAAACAATATTACACGCGTGGAAGGCCTTATTAGAGAAAATCGTCGAATTTCAATTAAAGAAATTTCAGAAATGATTGATTACAGCAAAGTTTGTTCGCAATGGATTCCTCGTCTCTTGTCTAATGAACAAAAATGCTTGCGAATGGGATTATCTCTGTAACACCTCACAGGATTATAGGTAAAATGGTGATGAATTTCTTCTGCCAATAACGTTGTGGCATGATTACGAGCCATCCAGTAAGTTATCGTCGATGCAGTGAAAACATTCCAGTTCACCACCACCGAAGAAGTTTAAAGCACAACCTTTTGCAGGCAAGGTGGACATTTTTTAACACAGCTTGTATACAGTGGCAGTTTTTTCAGTTATTTTATTAATACAACAAATTCTTAAACGCTATTAAAAAGTTTGAAGATTTGAAAAATCGAATCAACGGTTTTTGAGACGCTAAACTTAAAATATTCAAAAATTCTTAGAAGGGTACAGAATCGATTTTCATTAATATGTAATAAAGCATATCTGTAGATCGTCGACGTTTCGTGCATTAAAATTTATTCAAAATACTTCTAGCCGTTGTGAAAAATATTTTCTTTAAAAAACTTTCAGAAACACGTTATGCTTCTTTCCAAACCATTATTTCTTAAAAAGCTAAATAAAACATCGATACAAGACCTATTCGTAAACTGCGCGCCGTTTAAATAATCCTCTCGAAGGAGGGGCCTAATCAATTTAGTGCTTTGCGGGTGTGCTTCGTGGTTGATTTTTTTAGAACAGGAAAGGCGTATTTTGGGTTGATATTCTGGAAACTGGAACAACAATGAATGCAGGCGTATAAGGCGAGACCTCTAGAAAATGGAAACGGACAATTCACGACACAAAGCGATTATTGTTAACCTCTGGCATCATGTTTATGTACGATAACGTACGACCGCACGCGGCGACTTACAGTGAGCAACTCATTGTGTAATTCAGTGGAAAATTTTTAACAACAGTTCCGATTTAGCGCCCGGTGACTATCACTACTTGCTCCGTCTTAAGCATTTCAGCATTTTAAGAACCTGTGACTGTTTTCTTTACGGCGATAATTGAAAACGATCATACAAAATAAGTTTTCGTTATAGGCGGTAAACCTTCTATGACGAAGGTAAAAACTAGTACCCCGATATGATAAGTAATTAAATTCGAATGGTGACTAGGTAGAGAAATAGGTTAGGAGTGTATCTGTTACGGTAAATGTAAATAAGTCGTGGATTATACATAATAACCGGTAATAAACCTCACCCAACCTAATCTAGCCTAATCTTTTTTTTTCTCAGTCATTCATACTACCGTCCCCCCCCCGTAATCGCATTACTTCATGGGGGTGCGGGCGTCCCTTACATACTAAACATTCATTCAACATGCACCCTAAACTTAACTAAGCAAATGCGGTCGCCCCAGTCGGGATTCGATCGCCCGAACGGAGCGACTGCATTTACCGTGACCTCGAGTGGCCAATGGGTTCTCTAGACCACCGCGGTCCCAATCTAGCCTAACCTAACCTATTCTAATTTTTTAAGTTTTCTCGTTTTGTTCATAGACTCAACATTGGTAATTATTAAAAATACTTGTAAAAGTAATTAATTTGGGTTATTTATCAAAGTAACTAATACATTTTGGAAAGAAAATTACCGTTGATCATGAATAATTTGCAGATATTTCTTACATTTACCGAAGCTGTTGGTGAAATGGTGATTATGATATATTAAATTTACAAATGAATTCAGCGATTCTCAAACTGTGGTATTCCCCCCCCCCCCTTTTTTTGCCTTTGTGCAGTCGCGCCGCATTATCACCTGATCTACATTCTACCCGAATGTTGGCGGCAGATACCGATACGTCTCGGAACTTCCTGGTTTGAAAATATGCGACTATAACAGCAGCGGCAGCGCGTCAGTTGTTAGTTGTGTTAATTGTGACTGTGTTACACAACAGAGTTGGAGTTCAAACGGTGAAAACAATTATTGTGTATTTATGTACACGTTTAGTAAATATGGATAGATTCTAATTGTAGGCAAACGTAAGCTTATAGACGAAGCTTCTACTTTATCAGAAACGCCCAATACCAGTGCTAATACTGTTATAAAATCAAAAACACGAAAATATGACCAAGCATACTTAAAATTCTGCTTTACAAGCATTGAAATGAGTGGTGAAGAAAAACCTCCATGTGTTATTTGTCTCACAATTTTGGCTGCAGATAGCATGAAACTCAATAAATTGAAAAGGTATATAGGAACTCCGCACAAAGAATATGTCGATAAGCCCCGTGATTTTTTTACAGAGAAACTTAGATCTTTCGGGAAACAGAAGACAAATTTCCACAAAGCTCTAACAGTAAATTACAAAGCTTTATTGGCATCAGATGGCTTATAAAATAACCAAATTATGGAAACGGTTATGGAAACAAATAGTAGGTAGTAAATTGAGTTGCCTACATTTAGGTGTTTCTTAAAGAATCTTTGAGAAGCTCTATCCCTGAAAGGAAACACTTTTGACCATACATTTATTAACAAAGAATGTTTGTTGTCATGTATACCTAGAAGTTTGTCCCTGCAATTCATTAATACCCTGTATAAAAACCAGACCTCTAAAATCAAGGATTAGCGCTGCTTTTTATGAAGATATGGGAGCTGAACACATATCACTGTTGTTTTATTCTTCATCCAGATGGTTGTCGCGCGGTAAGGTGTTCAAGCGCATCTACGAACTGAGAAATGAAATAGCGATATTCTTGAGCGAAGAGGGTCATAAGCATGCGGGAGAATTCTACGACAATTTATTTCTAATGAAGCTCTCCTATTTAGTAAATCTATTCGAAAAACTTAATTCACTTAATCTTCAACTTCAGGGAAATAATACAAATATATTTGATTTAAGTGAAAGGGTCAATATTTTTTGAAAGGGAATACAGTTATGGAGTTATGGAAACAAATTAAAAGACAGTTTCTTTTAGATGTACCCACAATGTGTAAATTTATCCAGAGTTATGTGCCGGAAGAGAATCATCAAAAGTTGTTGCTAAAAATAGTGGAGGGTCATTTAGAAAGCTAGAACAATACTTTCAGAAAATACTTTTTCGCAGAAGAAGACATTAAATTGGGTGACTGGAATTGGGTAATAAATCCATTTGAGGGTGTACCTACCGGCCTATCTCTGCAAGAAGAAGAACTGATCCTTCTTCAAGTGCCGCAGAAAAATAAAATTTTGTTATTAAGTCATTAACAAATTTCTGGATTGAACTGTCTTACAACTATTCTCTCATTCAAGCAAACGCGTTTTGGATACTGTTACCTTTTCCTTTTTCTTACCTTTGCGAAATGGGGTTTTCCGCTTTAAAGTCTAAATATAGAAACAAACTTCAAATACAAAAAGAGCTCAAAAGCACATATTAGTCATTAGATCTATGCTTTAGAAATGTTTTATTTTAATTTTAGTTATAATGCTTTCGTTGTGATAAAAACGTAAATTATTTCTGAGGTCTTGTTCATTTATTTGACGCCCCCCCCCTTGTATAGCTTCGCTTCCCACCCCGCGCCAGGGGGACAGAGTGTTAACCGCTGTATTAACCAATTGCTTACATTTACCGTAATATATACAACTTTTTCGGCCGATCGGTTCTTTATTTCCGAATAAGCCTAGTATTATAATAATATCAATTTAAATAATTTAGCTAGATTAAAGGGTAGTTTAGACCAATAAGTGTACTATCAATACTATCCAAAGTTTTTGAAAAGTTGCTACTGCAGAAAATAGTGTCTATAGTTACGGAAAATAATACTGTACCCAATCATCAATTTGGATTTCTTTCGCAAGCACCATTCCACAATAGAACAAGTTCACAGAGTGGCAGATAGATTTTGAAAGACTTTCAGGATAAAAAATATTGTTCAGCTGTGTTCCTTGATGTCGTGCAGGCCTTTGATAAGGTCTGGCACGAAGGCCTGCCGTTTAATATCAAAAAGGCATTACTACCTGATTATTACGAAATACTAAAATCCTACCTCGCCAACAGATACTTTCTAGTCAAGTATGGAGACGCGCTTACATCGTTATTTCTAATCAAAGCTGGAGTTCCACAAGGAAGTGTATTGGGACCACTCTTGTAACTCATATTTACTGCCGACCTACCAACCTCACCAAGTACTACAGTCGCCACATTTGCTGATGGTACAGCGATAATATCATCACATACCGATCCAAACACAGCGTCTGAGAACCCATAGGCTCATTTAAACACCTAGCACAATGGTTCAAAAAGTGGTGCATTCGCACAAATAAATCTAAATCAATACATGTAACATTTACTACAAGAAGAGGTACCTGTCCAACTGTTATACTAAACAACAAACAAATACCACAGGATAAAACTATTAAGTATTTAGGAATGCATTGAGACAGGCGCCTGACGTGGAAGAAACATATTCACTAAAAGTAAGCAGTTGGGTCTGAAATTTCAAAAAATGTATTGGCTCCTAGGGCGAAATTCTCAACTGTCACTGGAAAGTAAAATGCTACTATACAAGGCAAACGGAATACAACTATGGGGAACAGCTAGTAGATCGAATATTGACATTACAAAACGCTTCCAATCAAAAGTACTGTGTTCGATACTAAATGCCCCATTGTTTGTTCCGAATAAAGGAATTCGACAGGACTTCAGGAATATCAATAGTTAATGAAGAAATGCAATAGTGTCGTGTTCGCTACCGCGATAGGCTTAGTATTCACCCAAACACATTAGTGGAACACCTACTGGACTGACGACGAAGAGCTTCGGCTCAAAAGATTCAAGCCGCTAGATTTGCCAACACGATTCCTATAAAGTGAAGTACAGTGTCAATTACTTGTACAGAAACAAACTTTGTGTTAATCTAAGAAAATATTCGCTGGAATGTTTTCATCATGCCCTAGGTAATATGCCAAAATAACTACTAAATGTCACTATGTGATAGGTTGTAAAGCTATACATAAACTAAAAGAGAAGATTAAAGGGTTTCTGTTCTTAGAGTCCTTTATCTCTTACGAGACGTATAATTATTATTATTCCACCCGAATCGAAGCAGAATCGTGAATGTGGATGACTCACGTATATGTAGATACACACAAACACGCGCGTGCCCATATACGAGGTCTGATCAAAATGTATCTAGAATAGTTTCATAAGTTTGCCGTGACTGAACACTGAGGGATGTGATTTTGCATAAAGTGATCTTGGCATCTATTACACATGTGCTGTAAATCACATTGGCCTTGCTCAGTGGGTTGTTTCACATTAATGTTTTTTGGTGACATATTATGTGTAATTGTTTGGCGCATTTATTATGTCTGAAAAAAGCGATAAACGAATTTGTATCAGATTGTGTCAAAAACTTGGAGACACTTGCAAAAATACATATTTAAAGTTACAGAAAGTCTATGGGGAAGATGGTAAAAGCCGTGCACAAGTTTACGAGTGGTATAAACGCTTTAAAAATAGTCATAAAAGTGCTGAGAGTGATCCGCGTTCTGAAAGACCTACAACCAGCAAAAGTGAAAACAATATTGAAGCTGTGCCCACAGCTGGGCGGAAAATCGCCGAATCACTATTCGTGAGTTATTTTGAGACCTTTACATAGTTTCGGTTCAGTTCAATCAATTCTTACGAACGATTTGGGTATGAGACCCGTTTCAGCCAAATTTGTACCAAAACTCCTCACAGTTGAGCAAAAACATGCCCGTGTTTCAGCTGCTACTGAGTTGCTTGAGTGCGTCAAAAACGACGATAACTTTGTAAAACAATCGTAACTGGCGACGAATCGTGGATTTATGGGTATGATCCCGAAACTAAGGCCCAATCTTGATAGTGGAAGACCCCAAAGTCTCCCAGACCTAAAAAAGCACGACAAAGCCGCAGCAATGTTAAGACGATGCTGACTGTTTTTTCGATTACAAAGGAATTGTGCATCATGAATACGCTCCATCGCGCCAGACAATCAACAAGGAGTATTACCGCCAGTTCTGCGACATTTGAGGGACGCAGTTCGTCGGAAAAGGCCGGACTTGGATGAGAATGGCAATTGCATCATGACAATGCCCCTGCCCACGCATCGCAACTTGTGCAGCAGTTTCTTGCTAAGCACCGTTTACCACAGGTTTGTCATCCACCCTATTCGCCAGATCTTGCTCCCAGCGACTTTTATATATTTCCGAAAATAAAATTCCATTTGAAAGGAAAACGATTTCAAGACATTGAGGAGATATAGCAGAACACGATGAAGCAGTCGCGCGCTATTTCAGAAGCAGAATTTAAAAAATGTTTCGAGCAATGGCAGCAATACTGGATTAAGTGTGTGGCTTCGGAAGGGGATTAGTTTGAAGGCGATTAGTTTGAAGGCGATTAAATATTAATTTCATAAATCTTGTAATTTCTTTTTAAATAACGCCATTCTGGATACATTTTCATCAGTCCTCGTATACTCAGGAAGGCATTTTGTAGAATCTGCTATTTTTGCTTCCTGGACGTTCAAAATAGATAGTTTAATTAAAATTTACAAATGGATTTTTCCAGGAAATCAGTATTTTCCTTCTGCCTGCCCACCGTAGGGAAAAGTAAAAAGCGCTAACATCGAAACACTAAAGAATCCTATAATATTCGAATTGTAGTTGAATTAGTTAAATAATCTTGTAAGTTTTAAGATGAGAGAACACACGTAGAGATATTCTTTATTAAGGTTATTGTCAACAATATACATTTTGCTCAAAAAATAACCGACAGTAAACGATACACAAGTCGATGAGACTTAAATCCCATATGATTTTTCCTTTCGGGGCAAACTTTTCCATACAGGCGAGTAGGATTAACATTTGATAAGGCGCAGCAAGTTTTAGCGTTCCTGCTGCTGAAATATGCAGTAGGCCGGGGTGTGTTGCAGCCGCAGTCGTCTTCGATCCGCTGCAATTCGATGCTACCCAGGGCTGCTATTATACGGATGTTGGTTACGAATGTGCCGGTTACGGAGCCGGTTACCGTTACTGATTGAGTACTGCCAGGCGAATCGGTAATTCACCCTTTTATCCTGTCGCATGCGGCACGTGCAATTACCTAAAACTTCCTACGGGTCGCGACGCGCCTAATTAAGGTCGACTTCAGTTTCCCCCGGCATAAATTTAAAATGCACTAATTCGTTCCGTTTCGCTCGCGTTATTAATTATTCTGTAGGTCACATGTACGTTACCCTGTTAGCCCGATAGATATTTCCATTAGATCTTTTTTTTTAGTTAATAATAGGCTTGTTTTGGAACACATGGCCAACTGCTAATTGTAATTGATCTGCGTAGTCTGTCGTTATTGTAATTAATAATTCACCACGAAAGGTTTTTATTCTAATTGAAACACAATACGAAACTTAAAATTCGTCCATCGCTTCGTGGGGCGTTCGCAGCATTTCAAGTGGTACCGAAAGGTATTTGCCACGAAATTACTCAAGTTCGGGCTGCGCACGAAGAATAAGGAACTAAACGAAGCATAATCAATCATTTAGACCAATAAAGAAATCTTCCTTATTCTTTTTCGAATGCGGACTAAATTAAATTTGCGAGCGAATTTCTTGGGCAACAACTTCATCCCGAGAACACCTATTATCGATAATCCAATTGCTCGATAAAGTGTCTTTCGTGGAAAAACAGCGAAAATTTCCCGATTATTAGACGTTGCAATTTTAATATTTTAAAGTGTCACTGCTATGCCAATATTTTTGTAAAGGAAAGGAAATTTTACATTTGTCGAATGATGAAGGAACTGCTGTAATTATATTCGCTTCCTTATAATAATGTTATTAATACAATATTTAATTAAGCTAACGTCATTGCCAGAAAATCAGTGTACAGTTAATTTAGTCATTTCGTTTAGAGTGGTACCGTTCTCGTCTGTTTAGCAAAGACTAAACCAAAACATTGTAACATTTTTAACGCCAAGGCTATCTAGACTTATTCAGAGTAAGAATTTAGTTCCATGTAGACCAGCTTCAAATTTCCATTTAAAAATAGAAGAAACTTACCTTGAGCTCATTTAGCATTATTAACTATAACGATTTAATTCAACATTCGATGACGGAAATAGTTTTGAACGGATTTTGAAAATGGGGGGAACTTTCAAAGCGAAATAGCATTTTCAAAACACGATTTCAATTAAGTAGGAAGAGGATGACAATAGGCGTCGGACAACGGCGCAAGACGTTCTAAAATATCGGGTGTTAATGAGTTGCAGGGACGAACTTCTAGGGCTTAAAGTATACATGAAAACAAACATTCTTTGTTAATAAATGTATGGTCAACAGTGTTTCCTGTTAGGGATAGAGCTTCTCAAACATTCTTTAAGAAGCGCCTAAATGTAGGCAACTCAATAAACTACCTACTATTTGTTTCCATATTGACGGCAATTAATATAGAATAAATAAAGCCCAAATTTAATTTGAATTTGAAACGTGGGAAAGAGAACTTTATTTATCCTGTATTAATTTCCGTCGTTATGGAAACAAATAGTAGTTAGTAAATTGAGTTGCATACATTTAAGCGCTTCTTAAGGCATCTTTGAGAAGCTCTATCCCTGCAAAGAAACACTTTTGACCATACATTTATTAACAAAAAATGTTTGTTTTCATGTACTTATAATTTAAGCCCTAAAAGTTTGTCCCTGCAATTTATTAACACCCTGTATATATATAATATACATATATAACTACCTGGTATACGGGGTTATTTACAGAACCGCTAGAGCCTACCATTCGCAACAAATAAGGCAACCTGAAATACATATCAGAAGGTACTGTGATATCTAAATGGTTATGGGCGGTATTACGAATCACAAATGCCTGTTTTGTATGTTTGGAATTTTGTTGTAGTCAAATTTAAAATAAATTAGTGTGAACGGAAACAAAAATGTGTGATTTATACATTTGCAAATTTAACTATCTGATTCATAACAGTGTTAATAAAAGTTTAGTTATTTTAGTACATTGCGACATGTATTTTGGGCTGCCTATTTTTAGAGTGGTGTGCTCATAGTTTTACGTCGAACCTATAGAAACATACGAGCATTCAAAAAATCTGTGGTCAAATCGGCTTCTAACGTATAACCAATCTTGATTAACTGTCAAACGTCACTGACTGTAAAACCGGTAATAACTTTGTCTCAGTTGAACAAGATTTACTTTAAACAACAATTTAGTTTTCTTAATACTTTGTGACATGTATTTTGGGTTGCCTATTTTTAGAGTGGTATGCTCATAGTCTTCCGTCGAACCTGTAGAAACATACGAGCGTTCAAAAAATCTGTGGTTAAATCGGCTTCTAACGTATATCCAATCTTGATTAACTGTCAAACGTCGCTGACTGTAAAACCGGTAATAACTTTGTCTGAGTTGAACAAGATTTACTTAAATCAGTAAACTATCAAACAAGCATCTCTGATTCATGACAGTGTCAACAACAATTTAGTTTTCTTTTTAGTACTTTGTGACACGTATTTTGGGTTGCCTACTTTGGAATGATATGCTCGTACTCTCCCGTAGAACCCGTATAAAGCTACGAGCGTTCAAAAAAATCTGTGTGCAACTCCGCTGGTAACGTATATCAAAACTTGATTTACTGTCAAACGTCACTGACTGTAAAAATGTGTCTGAGTTGAGTGCGACTAGTAAACTAGTAAACTAGTAAACTATCAAACAGGCATCTCTGATTCATGATAGCGTAAACAACAATTTAATTTTCTTAATGCTTTGTGACATGTATTTTGGGTTGCCTATTTTTGGAATGATATGCTCGTACTCTCCTGTGGAACCTGTATAAAGCTATGAGCGTTCAAAAAAATCGGTGTGCAACTCCGCTGGTAGCGTGTGTCAAAACTTGATTAACTGTCAAACGTCACTGTTTGAGTTGGACGAGATTTACTCAAGCCAGTAAACTATCAAACAGGCATCTCTGATTCATAACAGTGTCAATAAAAACTTAGTTTTTTCAGTACCTTGTGCCAAGTGTTTTGGGTTGCCTATTTTTGGAATGGTATGCTCTTACTCTCCCGTAGAATCTGTAGAAAGCTACGAGCGTTTAAAAATCTGGGAGCAAGATGGCTGTTAAATTATGTCCAAACTTGATTAACTGCCAAACGTCACTGACTGTATAAAAAGGTAATAACTTTGTCTGGTTTGAATGAGATTTACTTAAGTTAATAAACTGTCAAGCACATGAATCAAACATTTCTGATTTACAATAGCGGCAAAAAATATTTAGATATGGAAACACCCAGGGCTGTGAAGTTGTTAAAAAAAATTCGACCCAACTCTGACTCCTAATATTTTCAGTAGCTCGACTCCGACTCCGAGTCTCACTCCGATTCCGACTCCGACTCCTACTCCGACTTCAAATTCTACAAAATTAAATACTAAGACTAACAAGAAGAAGAAGAAGAAATATATAAAGAAATGGATTAATAATTCAGCCTAAATTCAAATTCAAATGAGTCAAAATTTGTATCTACTAAAATGAAATGAAATTTAAACGTAGTTTCGGAGTCGGAGTCGGTACATATTTTTCCGACTCCATTGACCAGAAATTCCTCCCGAACTCCGACTCCGTTTGCATAGCCCTGGTAGTATCTTGTGATGAGTATTTTGAGTTGCCTATTTGTGGAATGGTAGGCTAGTATGCTTCCGTAGATTATTATGTAGAAGGTAATTAGCGTTCCAAATAGCTTGATCAAGTGCATGTTTTTTTCGCCCCATTATCGTATGAATAAACATCTGTCTGTAAAAACAGTAATAAACGACATTTATTCGACAAATATAAATCGGGGTATATTATTTCTTCGAATGTTTGCATGAAAGTATGTTTTTCTATCTAACCAACGAGCAACTTTCTGGCTTTATTTGTGTGACACAACAGATATCTTTTATAGTGGGACTAAGAAAATAACCTGAGAAAGCAAAATAAAGTATAAACCACGAACAGCTTGACCACAGTTTTTTAACACTCGTGTTTTACTTTGTATTTGTCTAAATTAGTCTCAAACTGATTTAGAAAATTTTCAAAACCTAAAAACGACCTTGTTGTTAAAGTAATGATATTTAGATCTAAAATAGCATTCCTTTCTGTGCAAATTAGTCGCGATCTTTTTTAGAAAACAGGCTTGAAGCCCAAGAATTAGTTCACATAACACTTTCAGAACCGACACTACTACCTAAACCATATTAGATTAAATATTTAGTGACATTTGAGTTTTGTCTCGAAAATCAGAAGAAACTAACACCACGTTCTCGAAATATTGTCCAGACTGAGACTGAAGCCAATAATTAGATCTTCTTCTTCTTATGTCGCCGTCTCCTGTCGAAGGTTGGCGATCCAAATGGCTATTGTGCTTTTAGAAACTGCAGCTCGGAAGATTTCTGCGGACGAACACCGGAACCATCTTCTCAAATCATTTAACCAAGAGTTTTGGCGTCTTCCTACTGATCGTCGTCCTTGGATTTTTCCCTCTATGATAAGTCTCAGTAACTCGTATCGTTCGCCCCTCATCACATGCCCTATGTATTGTGTTTTTCTTTCTTTGATGGTGTTCATTAGTTCTCTCTGTTTATTCATTCGTATGAGAATTTCGTCATTGGTTACTCTTTGCATCTATGAAACACGTAGCATTCGTCTGTATAAGTACAATTCGAAAGCATTTAATCTTTTCTCAATTGTTGGATTAACGTCCAGCTTTCGCATTCATATAACAAAATGAGGAAGATATATCACCTAATCATAGGAGTTCTAAGTTCTAAGCTCAGGTCTGATCTAGTGAAAAGAGGTTTCATGTTCAGGAACGTTCTCCTAGATTGTTCTATTTCTGATATTATTTCTTTTTTGAATTCACTCTGACTATTGATATTGGTACCTACGTATTTAAGAGAGTCTACTTGTTCAACAGTTTCTCCTTTAATGTATAAATGTGCTTCTACATGTGTTTTCGAAAATACAATTACTTTAGTCTTGGATACGTTAAGTTGTAAGTCAAATGTTTCACTATGTTGAAATAATTAGATCACGTCATACATTTATAAGACCGAGACTCAACCATAGCAGATTAAATATTTGGTACAGGAAATTTCGTTTAGATCTGTTCCGGTTTTATCAAGAAAATGAGATGAAACTAACACCCAGTTCACATAACGTTTCCAAGATCAAGATCTAAACATCGTTAGATTTAGATAAATCATATATTTAGTACAGTAAGTAGTATTACCTTTCCGTCCAAATAAGTTCTATCTTATTTAGAAAATAGGGATAGTTCAAGAATTGAGTCACATTGCATTGTTGATGTTAAGGTACGTCAGAATTAATATTTGTTGTAAGAGGCTCTGTTTAAATTTTAGCTTTAGTTTTGTCTCGAACATGAATAAGAAGAAACTAACATCGAATTGACATTACCATAACATCGAGACTTAAACATCCTTAGATCGTTTCGTTCAACTAATAGCAGCCTCATCTTGGAAATAGAGATCCAGCCGTGGCTACATCCATTTCCAAGACCTAAATCTAGCTCATTTTAATTAAATATGAATTAAATTTGAGTAATATATCCGCCGTCCAGATTAGGTTCGTCTAGAAAAAAAGAAGAAACCGGCATCGACATCAGAAGACATGTTCGAGGCTCAAACCTGGGGCACGGTCTACAATAACAACAAATATTTGGTAACATTCCGTTTAAATCAATGTCGGTTTTGTCCCGAAAAGAGGAGATACTAGCATGGAGTTCACATAACCTTTTCAAAATCGATTTCTAAACCGCATTAGAATTAGACTAATTAAATATTTAGTGTAGGTAGTAGTAGTTTGCTTTGTTCAAATTAGTTCTGGTCTCGTTCGGGGATTAAAGAGGAAGCGGAAGAAATAGGTCGCATAATATTTTCAGGACTGAAACCGCAAACACTTTGGTCTGACAGTAATTCAATAATTTGCGTAGGAGTTAGAATTTCGGTTCTTTCAATTTGTCTCGGTCTCGTCTAGAAAATAGAGTTAGCGTCCGTATATTTAAGATACATAGTATTTCTAGTTTGTAACTTAAATCTCAAGGTTTTTCTAAGATGAGTCTATTGAAAAACATATTTTAAATATATCAAGTCAAAAAAATTGCATTAGAGAGTTTACATTATTGATGTCGCGTGTAGGAGAACAAGTTTCTATCAGTTAAAATTAAATCCTATTTAAATTGTGTTCACCCTTATAGTTATCGATTTAATTGACGATGCCAAGACACTATAGTTTCGTGGAAATTGAGACTTGAGTCTCAATTTTGTTTTTGAAATAATCGAATTTACAACAGATGGCCTTATGCAATTGTGATCAAACCGATAATAATTAATACTTCGCTCTTTGGTAGCCATCTGCCGGTAAAATCGCTATCAGAAACAGTTTAAATCAGATTCGGAGGATGGCCTGTTTGGGTATAACAGGCTCTATGCGCACGGCATACACGATGGATCTGCAAACCCTTTTAGGACTGCAGTCTTTTCACATCTCCGTCGAAATATAGGTTCAAAAGACTGTTTAGAGGCTGTATCGCAGGGTACATATTGAGAACAAATGGGCATCCCGTGTAACGCCAGAACTGAAGAGATCCCTAAATAAGTCCAGAGCAGGATCTTCTTCCCGAACACTTTCCTAGTAGCCAGAAGCGATTGCATTCTGTTGGTATTTTGTTTGCATGAGGTCTGCACAACAGCCATCCTTAACACTGATGATTAGAAGGAACCCCAGCAACTTCTCAGCCATAGCACTTTTTTCTGGTTCACAGACAGATCACGGACCAAAGAAGCAACTAGAGCAGGGGTATATGCATCCACTTCTACGGCCGAACTATCAATAGCCCTGGGGTCATACGCTACAGTACTTATCCCAGGCAGAGATCTTCGTGATATAGGCTTGTACCCAAGAAAGCCTGAAAAGAGGATTCATGAATCAGCATATTTACATATACACAGACAGTTAGGCGGCATTAGAAGCTCTTAGCTCCCCTAGAATTAGCTCCATGTAGGTACTACATTGCTGCCATATATTGATAAGATTCGGTTCTGCACGAACAAGTTGTATACTGGGTCAAACTGCTATGGGTCCTCCATCATAGTAACATAGAACGAAACGAGAAGGCTGATGATCTGGCAAATCCTGGTTCGGGGACGCCATTGGTGGGACCGGAGCTGGCACTAGGACTCCGTCGCGCAGTTATGAAGCAGAAAATCAAGAGCTAGACGGATGCTCAGTCCTCCACATGCTTGGTATAACAGGAAGGATTGCTGCAAGCAAAACTTGAAGGAATTTTTGCGTAAAGCTACCAAAACGTTTCTGCAGATGAATAGACTCCGTCTTAATGGAGCCCTAAGCGGAGAAGGACATCCTGATTAGCAAAGTACCGGTCTTCGCACAAAACACCCACCTTTTTTACGATATCCAGTAAGCTCCTGAGAGCGTTCACAACAAGGTGCTGTGGATTTTCTGCGTGGTCTAAGAAGAGGAAGATCCATTAAAATTAAATCACATTACTTTCAATCCCGAGATTTGTCGATTTAATTGACGCAGCCGAATCCACTACAATAACAGTCTCGTGAAAACTGAGACCATTTTTTTTAAAGTGCAAACATTATAACCTCTAATTATTATCTATATCCCAGAAACAATCTAGAAGTTTGGCAAAATATTAAGAGTATTTCGTATGCCTGACATAGCCGGCCTCGGTGGTCTAGTGGTTAGCGCGTCTGCCTTTAGATCCGAGGACGCGGGCTCGAACCTGGCTGAGGTCGGCGAGATTTTTCTAGCGGGGAAAAATCTGAAAATGCGCCTTCTGTCGGATAGGAAGTAAAGCCGTAGGTCCCGTGCCACTGCGATGTGTGACACGTTAAAAATCACTACTGGAGTTGGAATTACCCCAGATAAGCAAAATTCTTGGTTAGGTTGTACAATGGGCCAAATGTGGCCTAAGTGCATAGAGATGCTTGGAAAACCGCGTCTTAGATTTCGCTCTTTCAAATCATCATCATCATCATACCTGACATAACTAACATTCTCTATAGAAATTATAACATGATATTTTTTTATTAGATCCAGCCAATAGCGAAAGTTTTGAATTTAGCCATTGATTACTGTGATCGGATATTCGTAAATCCCCACTCAGTGATATTTCGTTATGTTTCTGGTCATACGAATACGTTTCTCGTGGATATGGTTTCCTGTGTCCAGGGTTTTCCCTATGGCATTTTTGACTGTCCAACGGCCCATCTACCTCTTGGATTGTCTTGTATCATTTTTTTTTTGGGATACGGTTTTCATCCATCCTTTCTACATGTTCCTCTGAGTGTGTTATATATTTATTAATTTATTGCTGTACTGAGTCTATCCGTAGTTCTAGTACAGCCCTTCACTGTCCTTAGGAACTTCATTTCTGCGGTATGATTTTTGATTTTTTGATCCTTAGGAACATATAAAATGTAACGTAAATTTATGCAGAAAATCGGCGGCTTTCACCTTAAACCTAGAACTAACCTCACGTAGACTTCGGCCAGCCCACTCTGGGGTGCAGCGGCTAAACCAACAGTGAAAAATATACAAACTTTCCAAAATAAAGTGTTAGGTATTGCCACGTCATAAATAAATGTCAAAAATTAAACAGCGAGAGGTGACGTGACCTTGTTGGGACCGTTGAGGAAAACATACTTTTAGTGTTGAGAGAGGGTTTATTTAGTAAACATTTATAAGCAAAATACAATTGGTAAAACTTACATGGTACAGTAATTATTAGGGCGAGACGACATGGTTGAAGAGAGCAAACTCGACTGTCACAAACTGGAGAACGTGGTCTGAAGATCTGAATCGAGACTGATAGACTGCCTTGTTACTGTCGAATGTGCCCCCTTTTATACTCCATTTACACAAAGAACTCAACTAGTTTTCTATGAAGATCAGGCCACGGTGTTTCATCAGGTGGTTACATAGACCACATGATGAGACGCACGTGGCTGATTTATGTCAATCGAGGGAAGCAAAAGTTTCCACATGAAGTCATCCTCTGTGGGATGGTTCTGAGCTTAAAGACACAAGATCCGGCTTACGCATCTCATGATCTAATTTATGGTCTGGTTTGTGTCATTAGTCGAATCATTCAAACAGCAGTTGTTGGAAGTTTGTTACCATGATGTCAGCCGAACGTTTGGAAGAATATTTTTACGATGCTGCGAAGTGGGGAAAATTCGGCTTGCGCATACCAACACTTAAATATTGACTTCAAAAGTGAAAAGGAAACTACATCACCCTAAAAGTTAAGATTACATGTACATGAGCACGTAGGAATTTTTCCATACGTGGTAGTATAGCAACAAACGCTCCTTGGTTTGTTCGAAATACTCAAATACACCAAGACCTACAAATTCGTACAGTAACGACGTACATAAGAAAGTGCATTAAAACTTTTCATAGTAAACCTAGTGAGTGTCCAGGCGCAGTCCATTACGTCATGTTAGGGGAAATATCCATCCACCAACGAATTAAACTCAAACTAACGCAGGATCTACTATCATCAGAAGACCAACTTAGTGACTGACGACCTTCGGTGAAGATGCCCTCACAACGCCAATATTGAGAGCAGTATCAGTGTAAAACAATCAACGATTCTGTGTATAGCTCTTAAGCTGGCCCGGAAAAATTAAATAAAAAGAAAGACTTCGGATAGTACTTATTGCTTGAAAGATTCCGAGTAGTAAGTATAACGTGTAGTGGAATTATAAAATGTTTCGGTCTCGTCGTGGCATAACCAAATAACTAGTGCAAACTGGCGATTTAGATAAAGATCTGAGGCTTGAAAATTACTGGCACCTGTGCTGTCAGCTGTGGTTACGTCGATTACACTATGTGTTATTTTATGTTTGTGCATGATATTTTGCTACTTTTAAAATGGAAACAAGACAGATGCACTGTAAAGAAGAAAAAGTAAAACATTTTGGAGAATTTGCGGCTGTAATTAAATGTGAAGGTACCCCTATCTGCACGCAATTTCACCTTTTCCGTAAAAGGGTATGTGTAAAGTTCAAGAGATACATACAACACAAATACGCAAGCTCGAAGGCCGAGATTCAAAGCAGCAGTTTTGTAGATTATAGATAGACATTTTTAGTGTTCAGAATTACAACCTTAAAGTACAGAAACTCGGATATTAAAGTTAGAATTAGTAAGAAAATAATAAGTTTAGGTAAATGATCGTTTTCGTCAGACCGCAACAAACCGATGGAAAAGGACTCTGCAGCTGGCTCAGGGAGGAGGAGTGGTTCACGGAAAACGCTTACAGAAAGGAAGTCTTGATTGTTGTGGTGTACAAGGCAAGTCAAAATAAATGGGCGCCACCCTTTCAAGTCCCAGCTAAATGAAGATTCTTGTGAAAGGACCGAGGACCAGCAGCTTACGGGGAATCGAACTTACCTTATTGTGCTTCCTCCTAAACACTTCCTACAAAATACACGCAACTGGAAAAAGACACAGAAATAACAAGAAGTAATTCATTTTGAATTATGGTTATAAATGTATATTAAGCAAAATATGAAATATCGATTGCATAACGGAGCACTGCGGGCGCCGGTCTAATGGTATTCGTAGTCCAGCACAATCCGCGCTGGTCGGTACTCGGATGGGTTGAGCGATATTGTGACATATGCAACTGGTCGTGCTTCGGAGGGTACGTAAAACCGTCGGTCTTGGTTTTGATACAACATCTTTGACAATCGTAAACCATGTAGTGGAACTTCTCTTCTCTGTTGTACGGGTTAGCCTAGCCGCCTGCCCGGCATACGTGCAAAGAGGGCTTACAGAACCTACTCTATTGTAGGTAACTAACATGACATTGACCTACACATAGAAGAAAAAGAAGAAAATATGGAACGGTTTATACAAATACAAGCAGAAAAGGAAAGTTTAAATCAGATCCAGACTCGGTCCTCTTATGAATATATCTACACACAAGATCTCGTGACGTGCGGTTTTGAAAGCTCGCCGTTACTGGGTACGATATTTACGATAAAAAAGGAGCTCCATAGCCAACAACAGTTCAGTAATTTATTAAATTATTAAGCAACTAGCAGTTGAAATTTGCGATATTTTATGAATATCTACTGTTTCTAATTGTTTACAATTCGAAGCATTTTAAAGAAAGAAAAGAAATCACACTGAACACTTTCCACTAATAACGGCAATACATGGATAATTTTTACCTTACTTCGACATTGAAGAAGCTGAAGGTTCTTTTTTATTTCCTTATTTAATGGGACGACCCTAGGCGAAGGAAGATGGCAGCAGCTCAAACGAAAGATGTGAATTTCACAATGTGGCGTAATTTCGATTTCCATTCGGGGAACGACGTAGTAGATGTTCTAAACAGCCAAGCACGAAGATGATGTTAAAGGGTTGAACGGGGGTTGATGTTTATCTGCACAAAGTGAAACGAGAGAACGGGACCGTCTCTCAGAATATTATTGACCCCTGTTTGTCAATAATCCGACTTTTATCGATATTTTAAAACGGTAGGACGTAAACTATAGAACTTTAATTAACTAACAGGTTCAGTTATCAACACCGAATTCTAACACACAACTTGTCATCACCGCAAGAGTCTCAAGGCAGCTGCCTAAGTTCTCGAAAAAAAGTAGATTCTTCAAAGGGAATCGCGATACGTGTAACATTCCAAGGGCAGATTCCAGGAAATGTTTTCTGCAAAGTTGTCGATATAGCCCAAACATATTTCAGCAATAATATTTCGCGGAAACGAAAGGACAGATGATACTTTGTTTAGTAATTAAAAATGACTCTTTGAATTTCTAAAGGAAACCAAACGAACATTACACTGTTATACTGTATGTGCAGAAGACGGTGCCAAAAATTATCGTATTATTGTTAAAGAGTCTTCCATTTGCAGTTACAAAATTTTATTTACACTTTTATAAAAGAGCAAGTTTTAGAGAAAAAAACTAAGGTACTCATTGCGTTCCACATAGTGTTTTACCTGCACCGTATATATCGTATGACTACATGCCTGTGACTTTTAACATGCTTACGTGGTTAGTATTGGTGAAAACATTCAGTACAACAGAACAATTGTGTGTTAACTTAGAATCTGTACAGCTTGAAACGACTATTTTATCAGTCTTTGTGGCTTTAAGATTGCTGATAGATTATATTTCAAACGTTTCAACAATAACAGGAGAATGTTCCACTACTGGACCCATCAACAAAATATTCGCAAAAAACATGTTTAGAGAAGAAAAGGTAATTTGTCACCATGCCAACACAACTGCCCATACATGTGTCGTTTCCACCGCAACCAACAAATTTATAGTACGATTTTCTACCACATCTACCGAATTTACACGATTTAGT
This sequence comes from Limonius californicus, assembly GCA_014611495.1. Classification (NCBI taxonomy): domain Eukaryota; kingdom Metazoa; phylum Arthropoda; class Insecta; order Coleoptera; family Elateridae; genus Limonius; species Limonius californicus. The sequence continues at coordinate 50,851 of JABXWE010012054.1, forward strand.
CCTTTTTGACTTCTATCTATGCTCACTGCTAAAACAATTCCTCCGTTGAGAGACATTTTAATCAATTGAAGAAGTTAACGAAGCAATGGAAAAATATTTTGCAGGCCTGGAGAAAAGGCAATCTCGTGATAGTATAAAGACTTTAAAAGGCGTTGCTGTTTAAGGAAATTATATTGAAAAATAAGAATAATTTCAAAACGATACGAACAATTTTGTTATTTCATTCGCAGAGCATTTCAAGTAACTCTTTTACAACAATAAGTACAGCAAAACGCTTTGATATTATAATGATTACTTTATAAAAAAAGCAAAACAGCAAATCCCGCTGACAAACACATTATTAGTCTCAT
>JABXWE010012055.1:0-38672 GCA_014611495.1 Limonius californicus
CCCTTACCGAGCAGATTACCAACCTGATATCCTGGACATTATACTACACAAGAATAGTACCTGCCCATTGTTCCAAACGGTACGAACTGAACTTGAGTCAGATCACTTACCGGTCCTAATATCATTCGAACACATACCTAACCAAGCTGACCAACTATCAAGACTAATTAACGGAATTGTTGACTGGGAAAAATTTCAAAAGACACTCGACAATAAAATACAATGCCCCACTCACCTAGACGTAAGAGATACAATTGATTCAGCCATATACAACTTTCAGGAAATAATCAAAACATGCGTAAAAGAAGCCAGCATTATACAGCCCAACCGAAGAAAACCGAACGACTTGCAACCACCAGCAGAAAAAATGAAGTTAATAAAGCAGAAGAATCGAGTCAGAAGAGAATGGCAAAGAAATAGACCGCCATAACTAAGGCTCTTACTCAACCAGCTAACGCGACAAGTTAAACTAGAATTGGATAAACATCGAATAAAATGCTATCAGAAATATTTAGAAGACCTCCAGCCTGCAGACCATTCGTTATGGCGAGTAACCAAACGGATTATTAAGCAACCACTGGCCATTTCCCCTTTAATAAGTAATGGCATTACATACTTCAGCGATGCTGAAAAATGTGAAATCCTTGCAGATCATCTGGTGAATGTTTTCACCATGGACAACAACAATGATAACGCTGAAAATATCCATCACGTTAAGAACTATGTCGCAAATAATTTACCGGGCACCCCGGGGGTGATAAAACGTATACACCCCACAGAAATAATGCAGTTCATCACGAAGTTGCCGCACAAAAAATCTCCGGGACACGATTTTATTACTAATTTTGTCCTCAAAAAACTCACTAGAAAAGGAATCTGCTGTATAAAAGCCATATTTAATTCCTGCCTTAGAATAGGGTACTTCCCGAATACCTGGAAAAAAGCGCACATCCTGATGTTTAACAAACCAGGTAAGAATCCTCATGAGCCTACAAATCAGTCTTTTACCTGTGTTATCAAACATTTTTGAGAAAGCTATTCTTAAAAGATTAAACATAGAACTTTCGATGAAAAATGCAATTCCAGTTTTTCAGTTTGGTTTTAGACCGAAACACTCAACAAATCATCAATTATTAAGGATAATTGAAACCATTGAAAGAGGAAATTACATGTAAATAAGAAACTGATTGAAGCTCATGCAAGGTTATCACAGTTGTATCCGATAATAAACCGCAAAAGCCCTCTAAAACTCGACTGCTCTCTACTTATTTACAAATCATTGCTACGACCAATTATGACCTATGCCTGTCCAGTATGGGGTGCTGCTCCTAAAACAACTATAAAAAAGCTGCAAACCTTTCAAAATAAAATTTTACGAATAGCCACTAACTCACTATGGTTTGTACGTAACATACAAATCCATAGAGAACTGCAAATTCCTACTATTGAACAATTTATCAAAAAATGTATTAGGACCTTCCACGATAAACTCGGTGAATGCCCTGGCGCTACCCATTATGGAACAGGAAAAAAATCAATCCACAAGCGACTCAAACGCAAACTAGATGTATTGTCAACATGTGAAGAAGAAATTAGTGATTGAAGTTATTCAGTGAATAACTTCCTAATGCGATTATAGTGACAAGTGAAAATGTACAATGAACAGTTCTGTGTACAGCTGATCCGAAAAATGCATTCTAAAAAAAAACTTATTCGTCTTTGGATAGTATTATTAGAGAGGTATATTGTTTTCAGCTTGTCGGCCTCTTTTTCACCAACCATTAGTTGCACCATTTCAACAGCTGCTGGTAAAATTAAATCTTCAGCAGTTGTATGTGGCTTACTAGTTTTTGCAATGCGAAATGTAACTCGGTAACTTGATAGTGCTTTTTCATTGGTAGTGGTTGCTGATGTAAAAGTGGCTTGCTCCTTGTGGAGGGAGTACGCGCTGGGGTTTCTGGGAAATAATGGTAAAAGCATATTTGAGATATTCATGGTGGTACAATCTATTTTTCTTTGCATTCTTGTCACTGCCAGACGCGGAAGGTTCTAATGACCGTTTTAAAAATTTAACCATCTTTAATAAAAACGAGTATAGCTCGTACTTAACGTTAAATATTTGTTATCGATTTATTGCATTCAACACACAGTCAGCAGTACAGCACACAATTTTGAAATGATGACTAATCTCATCGCGGTCCACTCCTTATATAAAGCAAAATTGATTTTCCAGATTATTCCAGTGCCATCTAGCACCTAACCCTGTGCCATCTAGCACCTAGCCCTGTGCGTTTGTATCGATAATTCGAATAATTTATCGAATAATTCGATATATCGAATAACCATATTAGAATAAAAGTTATTCGATATATCGAAGAAATATTTATTCGATGAATTTATTCGATATATCGAATAAATAATTATTCGAATGAATTTATTCGAGTTATCAAATAAAAAAATAATTCGAATAAACGTATTCGAATTTACGAATACAAAATTATTCGATGAATACCGTTTGAATAAAACTACTATTTGTATAAAATCCCACAGAATGAAAACCAAAACAAAAAATTTATTTTTATGTAACCTTTCCTTGATGATTCTTCTGAAAAAAATGTTAGCACTTAGTACTAGTACTTATTTTTAGGTAATACGCTTTGCATACTTTTCGATATGCATTCAAATGATTTGGTACTTATTGGAGTAATTCGAATAATTCGATATATCGAATATCGATATTACAATAAAAGTTATTCAATTTATCGAATAAGTTATTATTCGAATAAATTTATTCGATATATCGAATAAACATTATTCGAATACATTTATTTGATATATCGAATAAACAATTTTTTGATATTTATTCGATATTTATTCGAATAATTCGACAATTATTCGAATAATTCTATATTTATTCGAATAATTTGATATTTGTTCGAATAATTCGATATTTATTTGAATTTCGATATATCGAATAAAATTCGATATTTAATTTTATTCGTTATTCCATATCCAGTTTCTGATATCGAACACCCCTACTAGCACCCTCCCGAATATGGGCAAATTTCCGGAAACACGGAGAACAAATAAATAAATTGCGCTACTTGGCAATAGATGGCGCCAGTTGGCCGTTTAGCCGCTGATTCTGAATGAAGTTGAGTACTACAAGAGAGGGGTCGAGGGAAACATTTTAGCCAAGAGGGAGCGCGCTTTGGATACCACTGTAATAAATTATATATCATATACAGAGTGAGTGAGTCTGCTAAGACGAATCAGTTTGATATCTCCGTTGTTTGAAATATAAGAAAAATCATTTTTGGACAGACTCTATTAGACACTGTCCTCTATATACAGGCAGTATCACAATTTTTTTGGGTATTCCGCTGAGGTTAAATAATGTTTGCAACTGCTTATAAAATATTTTTTTATTAAATCTTTTAATGCTGATCATTGATTGAAACGTTATTTTTTGGAGCGTCTAAATTAAAAAAATAATTTTTTTTTTAGTTTTTGTTGTAATTTTTAAATAAATATTGTGGATTTGGTCTTTAAATTCAAGTTAATGGGGTATTAACGTAAAATAAACCAAGGAAACATCTAGCAGACATCATATACCCGCAAAACAGAGTTGCGCCGATACTGTCTTCCCAGATACCTTCCGAAGCGCGTAATGATATGTTACGTAGGGCAACCAGATCTCTCTTAAGAAGAGCCAGAATGTGTCTCGAGAGCAACGGTGGCCATTTTGAACAATCTTTATAGTGAATTTAAACTAAAATAAAGATAAATATTGGCTTTTCTGGAATTGTAATTATTTAATAAATATAATTTAACACTCCGTGTTTTGAAAACGGTTTACTTTAGGGCATAACTTTATTAGAATTTTTAACTATATTTGGTCTAAAGATTACGTACACGAAGTAGTGATCTCACGTCATCGGACACCCTGTATAAATGAGATATCCAGATGATTGATCTTAGCGGTTTGACCCTGTACACCCACGTCCAAAATGTATCATTTTGTTGTAATGTTTTGATAATTCGATGATGCTCTGTTATTATGTACACATACGTATATTGAGTTTTTATATACTAAATATATGTATCTAAAAAATTTTCTTGAAATTAATTTTTATTAAATTTGCCTATTCTGTTTAATGGGGGCGCTGAAATATAAGTTTTAACAAAGGCACCTCTTACCCACGGGGCGGTACTGAGTCTGCCAAATGAAGTTTCTATTTGCAACGATATATTTTTATTTTATTTGACTAAAATAAGGTAAAGGAGAACATATTTGATTGTTTCAATTCCATTTACTGATTTGATTGTTTTCGGTTTTAGTTCATTACCGGTGGCGGTTCCGTTTTATTTCGGATTTTATTTTAGGAATCTCTATTGTATTGCTTATTGATTTCGAAGCTGTTCTAGTTTTAGTTTTTTCAGTACCGGTTGTTCCAAGCATTTTAAGAATCGAAACTTGGCGCACTTGGTTTCAACGAGCATTTAAACGATTTTGACATCATTTCTACATTATATGAGAAATACGGCTCGTCTAAGACATAATCAATTTGTGTATATAAATCCCAACAATGCTAATATTAAATTGTTCTTAGTAGGAATCTTAATAACCATCGTAATATTAAATTTAAATGTCAGATTAATTAAAATTTATATTAAATTAATGTACCTACTATTATGTTCCATTGCAATTCACAGAACAAATTAAAATCAGAACAAAGTTATTAGCCATATAAATTATTCAAAAATCGTAAAATTAAATTGTTAGTGCTCAAATTGTTATTATTCATTCTGGATTGCTTTCAGTGGGCGGAAGTTGATATATGGCCATTAACCGTTGCTCCCCAAGTAAATTATAATTTCCATCTTGGAAATTCCATACATTGCTATATAACCTTCGATAAAATCTTTTGTCTGGACAACAGATAGTTTGTCCGGTTTTGAACTTCTTCGTGTTAAAAAGTTTTACTATAAATTTGACTATCAACTTACACACTGATGCATATTATACGATATCTCACACGAAACACATTATATTATCCTACATTCTCTCCTCCCCGGCTTCTTGCGTAGGACCGAAGTTGAACGTCGACCTCATTGTACATGTAAATCATGATAACATGAATCGACTAGTTGTAAATTGTATGCGTGATTTACTTATCAGATTCCGCTGGCTTGGTCCATGAGACTGTAACTAAACCAACATCTGAAACTGTATACAGGGAATTTTTCTTTTTACTATACATAGCCTATGTATACTTTTAAAAGAAACGCGTCAATTTCGCCTATTGTGTAGGCAACCAACTATACAGACAACTCAAGCATGCTGTGACCACAGCAATCAAATTAATTCAATGCTAAAAAATAAAATTAATCTTTATTTAGTGTCAAACAATTGTTAGAAAATTTAAATTAGAGGGATGCGTAATAAATTCCCATAAAATAAAAACTGAAAGTAATCACGTTTTAACCGAAGAAATGAAATGAAATATTTTATGCTAGGTACGTTGAATAATAATATTTAAAAAAAGTTTGCCATCGCCGGGAATTGAACTCGGATCAACTGCTTGGAAGGCAGGTATGCTGACCATTACACCATTTTGCCGCTTATGTATGTGTTTTGTACAAAAGAAATATAATGTGCACGGACCTTACGGAAACATCCTGTCGATTTTTATATTTAATAGATAAGTCATCATCTGCGTCCTATATACATACAAGGTGAAATACTTATTTAATATAAACACTGCATCAACATAACCTTCATACTCAAATAATTCACAACTATAGTGACGTTTGTTTCTGATTTTTAGTTGTCGGTATAGTTGGTTGCATACACAATAGGCGAAATTGACGCGTTTCTTTTAAAAGTATACATAGGCAATGTATACTAAAAAGAAAAATTCCCTGTATATACCCAGTGCCGGATTGCCAAATAGGCATAGTAGGCACCGGCCTATGGCCCCACGACAATAGGTTGCTTTGATCTTGAAAGAGAATCAAGTTGTTTCCAAGAGATAGAAAAAATGAATTAATTCAAAGTAACGAAAACTTTACATTAAAAGCTATAGAGAAAATACTGTATTAATGGAAAATGTAATGTACCCTTTAACAACTTAATTATTATTATTATGGAGCTTCCACAAACCTTGTAGGCCCATCACTTTGGTGTGAGGCAAGGCTAAGCTATAGGGCTCAACTCTGCGGGTTATCGTGTTGGTGCGTAACCGTACTTAACTTGCCTGACATAAGATGTATGCGTGTAGAGTCTTATTACTCCTTTAAATTATACCCAATCGGTTGCATAGCGGAGCACTGCGGACGCCGTAGTCCAGCACAATCCACGCTAGTCAGTACTCGGATGGGTGGACCAATATAGTGGCATATGCAATCAGTCGTGCTACGTAAAACCATCGGTCGCGGTTGTCATACAAACATCTTTGACAATCGTAAACCATGTAGTGGAACTTCTCTTCTCTGTTAGGCTAGCTTCCTGCCAAGCATACGTGCAAAGAGGGCTCATAGAACCCACTCCATTGTAGGAAATTAACAGGCCATTGTCCTAAGATCAGAAGAAAAAGGAGAAGCATACGCAAACCATAGACACATTACAATTTGTCTCTTAAAAGTTCATCTTCTGTCAGCTGTCAGTAGTGATGATCATCTCCATCTAGCGATCGGCGTGCACATTTCTTAGTTCAATATTATCCCACGAGAATGTGGACGCACGAGAAATCAGAAACGAAACTTTCTGTGAGAGATAGTGCGTCGCGAGTTCCTCTCATCACAGATCTTTGTAGAATATTCTTGATCCTAGTAGAATATTCTCGAGAAGAAGCTTTGAGAACACCGACGTCTCGGTTACTAAGCTAGCTTTTCTAAGTTATAATGAAGTTCAATTAACTTAACCGTCTAATTTCTACTGCAACAGAGCGAATCTATCTTGTTCAGACACGTTTACTCATTTTTGGTTGAGAGTTAGGAATTTTTCATTTTCTTGAGCAAAGCGTAAATATTGCTTGTCGGCGCCCGAAAAGAAGAGGTATCAAAGAAGTGCAGAAAAACGAAAAAAAAAACAGCAAGAGAAAACGAAGAAGCTTGAAGAATAAATAAAAATGTCGCACAGTTTTTCCAACTTTGATTTACTCGTAAGTTAGCAAAGGCTCAACCCGAGGCTTTTCTTCAAGTACATCTGCCAGCGAAGTGTTGGCGGTAGACCTTCCCCCTGAACAGATTGCTGAGGATGAGGATACAGTTCAATTACTGGATACAGCTGAAACTGAGAAGTTTAGTTATTTCATCAAAATAGAAATATCATGGAACCAGAATATCAAAGTGACATTGGATTATGGCGAAACATTACTATGAAGTGCAGTTTTTGTGGTGTAGTAGAGACCCTATGGAATGTCAACACGTTGATGGTGATTTTTCGGCTTCTAGCAGGCAGTATGAAGATCGTAAAAGAAAATTTTGCCATTCCATATTGTTTCGAAAACATGTAGGTGGTGAACAAATCAACAGATAATGGCTCATATACTCTCCTTCTGACCTGAATTCCGATCATTCAGGAGTAATACTAACCCTAACTAAAAAAGTAATCAAAAAAATACCATGCTTTCTCTGACCAATACAACAACAGACTGGGAGAGTTTTAGAGTAGAGCTGGGAAACAAGATCAATTTAAATGTACAGCTAAGAAATAATCTACAGCTAGAAGTTGAAGCAGAAAACTTCATTAAAGATATCCAAAGTGCCGCATGGAATAACACCAAAGTATACACCTGCAGGGCAGTAGGCAACAACTATCCATTAGAAATAAGAGAATTGGTTAAGGAAAAGAGAAATGCTAGAAGAAAGTGGCAGCAGACTAGAGACCCAACAGACAAAAACATCTTAAATAACAGAACACAACGGCCAAACAGGGAGATTAAGAAAATCAAAGAAGAGTCAATAAATACGTACCTAAGAGAACTAACACCGGACAGCAAAACGGAATATTCCCTATGGAAGGCGGCCAAAAGACTTAGAAGACCGATCACCCAAGCTCCACCTATAAGAAAGGAAGATGGGAGCTGGGCGAGAGATAACACGCAGAAAGCAGAAATCTTTGCGAATCATCTTGAAGAGACATTTAAGCCACATGCAATACAATCAAACTCTGTATTACACACAGTGGAAAATCATGAAGACGAGAACGAGGAAATCGAATTGATCACTCCGAAAGAAGTTGCCAATGAAATAAAAACAAATCTGAACCCAAGGAAAGCAGCAGGCTTCGACCTCATCACGGGCATAATACTCAAATAACTTCCTAAGAGAAAGGTATTGTCAAACTAACCTACCTGTTCAACGCAGCTCTTAGATTGAAACACGTACCCGACATCTGGAAGGTGGCGGAAGTAATTATGATACCAAAACTAGGCAAGCCACCTAATGAGGTAAAATCATACAGATTTATATCTCTATTGCCCATAGTCTCTAAACTCTTTGAAAAACTCGTCCTAAAAAGACTAAAACCGATAATTGAAAGAAAGAGGCTAATACCAGACCATCAATTTGAGTTTCGATACAAACACGCAACCATAGACCAAGTGCACAGAATTACTCACATTATTGAAAATGTATTAGAAGAAGAGAAGGTCTGCTCAACAATCTTTTAGGATGTTGTGCAGGCCTTCGATAAAGTCTGGCACCAGGGACTTATTCACAAATTAAATAGGTTACTACCCACACAGTTTGCTGAACTACTACAATCGTATTTATCAAATAGACTGTTCCGTGTAAACTTCACTAATAAGAAAATTAGAGATCTGGTACCTGTAGGTAACTATTAATAACAATGTAATACAATATGCAAACACGGCAAAGTATTTGGGCATGACTCTTGATACTAAACTGCACTGGAAGGAACACGTAAAGAAGAAAAGGAAAGAGCTGGACCAGAAATTGTCAATGTCAATACCCAACAAGGTCATGATATATCAACAGATACAGAACTCTTGGACACAACTGAGTGAACATTAGGTCCTAGTTATTAGTAGCTTAGATTAGAAAAAAACTAATGGTTAGTCTGGTTAGACTAGGTTTAGTAAATATAAGATCCTTGTAGGTCTTCATCAATAATAAAAAAATATATACTCTCCTTCCATTTTAAATGTGTATTGTTTCCCATGCCTCCTATTTGGCGAAAGACATAAAGGCCCAACTCAATTTTAAGATGGATTTCCTGATTGGAAGAATCCCTCACAGCGAATGAAAATGTAAGAGGATAGTGCAACGCATAGGACGTGTATAGACACTGATCAGTAGACCACGTACACACAGTTGAACCGACAGCTCTTTGGAAATTCAGTTCAACCAAGAAGAAGAATACTGGATTCAAGTTCCGCAGAGAGTAGTGTCAGCGATCAAATTCCTCTCATCACGTGGATTAGTTTTTCGCGTCAATCCAGACCTCCTTGGTTCTCAACATAATGGCAACTACTCAAAAATTTTAGTTAATCGCGTAGTACGACCCTTTCCTAAGTTCTCATTTAGCCAAATATGTTAATGAAGGTCCAGAAAAACCCTTCTATTTGTGCTCCACAATTTACGAAGAAGTAATCGACGTAATGGGAAATAAGGTTCTGAAAGTTATTGTAAAGGAAATTCAGGAAGTTAAGTACCTTTCTCTGAGCGTTGATTCGACACCAGACATATCTCACATTGACCAAGTAACTGTAGTGCTTAGATATGTTGGAATGTCAGCTGGTGCAGTGTTAGAACGTTTTGTCACATAAATCCCCGTAGCAAGCCACGTTGGAGAAGCGCTTGCTACCACTGTTTTAACCTTCTTAAGCGAATGCGACATTGACATCAAAAACCTGAAAGGACAGTCTTATAACAATGCAACAAACATGTCAGCGTGCTACAGTGGTCTTCAAGCGCATATTGCCAAGATAAATCAGGTTGCACACTACATTCCGTGCGCAGCACATTCAGTCAATTTAGTTGAAGTATGTGCTGTAGAAAGCTGCGTTGGAGCAATCTCCTTCTTCGGGCTTGTGTAAGCAATGTACTACTTTTTCTCGGCAACAACTCACAGCTGGGCGGTTATGCTCGAATATCTCGAAGACGAAGATGGCGAAAGTTAGCAAGGCTCTGCACTAGTTTTAACAAGAGTGACTGACACAAGGTGTGCAAGGGCAGATGCGACAAAGACGTTATCCCACGGCTACAGCGGATTCCAGAAGGCTTTGCTGTCATTGCTGAAGATGTGAATCAGAAGCCAGAAACAATTCACGAGACCAAATGTCTGCCAAGTATCCCGTCATCAAAGAAGGAAAATGTCATCATGGCAGGCTTTTGTGCTGTAATCTTAGACCGTATCAACGGGGTCTGCAAATCCCTACAAAAGGAAACAATAGAACTTCAAACAGCCGTCGATCTTCTGAAATCACTGCTCAATTTTTTAATATCACAAAGAATAATGGTTGATGACTACGAGGGGAAAGCAAATGCGAAAATGGATGCGCAATACACTGAGGAAAGCAGGCGTATGCGCGTACGAAAGAGAAATCACAACGATGGTGACACGGAACAGGTTGTGCTTCGAGAAAGAGAAAAGTTCAAGATTGAAACTTACCTAACAATATTGGATAAGTTATGTATATAGCCTTTCCATCGTCTGAAGCATATAACAAAGTTCATTCTCTATTTGGGTTCCTCGTTGAGTTCCCATCGGAGTTAGACGCCGAAATTAAAGAAGCTGCTCAAAGATTAAGAGAGAATTATTCTAAAAACATCGAGTTGGAGTTTACAGATGAAATAGTTCATTTCAAGTATTTCAAATCACAGAAGATTCTGCTGAAACAGTACCGCAGTTCGCAATCGTACAAACTTAATTGCCGTTATGGCCACAGAATACGACGTCTTGCAAAAGGTAGACCCCCAAGAAGGTGGCTCTCCACAGTCTTAACATTTCTAAATTGCTTCAATGCGCCGGTGGCAGGCGCTCTGGTTGCCCCCGCCTAAATCCGGCCCTGGGTTTAACAGAAAACCACCTTCACGCCCTTTTTAAATATTGATCACATTTTCAATTAACCGTAACTTCGTATATGTAACAATAAAAGTATAATTGTTATTACAAAAAATTAATATACTTTATTAAATTCTATGTTCCTATAACATACTAATCCCAGACTAGTGAGCAGTGGCGGTTCGCTAGGAGAAGCCAAGAACTGGAGCCAGTCGTTAACTGGCTCCGCTTTCAATATGATTAATGCACGTGATCGTCGCACAACGAACACACTCACACGATGAATAAAATAAGCTATCTTTAACATCGAACATTTTAATAAATGAGTGATTGACTTATTTGCAAATAAAAAAGAATGTAGAATGGATTTTAGATATTGTGCACTTTAATAAACTAAAAAACTTAGTTTTGTAATCTAAGAGAAATGCAACCAAGGTAAGGAACATTTTCACGGAAAAAAGTAAAAATTGTAAAATCTTGCATAACTTTTACATATTTATGACCTTTATTCCTTGATTTTTCTTCTTCGGCTATACATTTTCACACAATAATATTTCAACACTGCTTTGCCAGTTAAAGGTAAAGGTAGATAACAGATATATCAAAAGTTAGTTGTTAACATACCGGGTGTGGTTTCCGTCTTTTAAAATATGACTTTTTAAATGTTTATAAAGCGATGTCAAAAATCTAAAGTGTTTAGAAAACGCAATCACGTTGAACTCCATTTGCAAACCATCCTTCAACTAGACCGCCTGGTTAATAAACAACAACCCTGGCACTACTACTACACAACCCTCGAGCGTCCACTGCAAGTAGGCAATCTCATCGACATCGATGAATTCAAATTTTTTTTTATTTTTTAAACCAAGACATATTGACATAATTCGGTTACACACAATTTAAATGAAAGATTCCTACAGCTAATAAACATATCTATAATCATAGATTAACCCCAGATTTTCAAATTCTCAAAGGTGGGGGATCACACTGTATCTCATATATTCAGGTATGTTTTTAACTTTCATAAAGACGAAAAATTCATATTCGTATAAGAAGATACAATAATAGTTAATGCTACTCTCTTGAATGTAATATATCCTAGAAAAAATTGGGTATTACATTTGTTTCATAAGAATTTGATAAAAATATATTATCCACAATACTTGTTGTTATCCAAATGCCTAAAAACATATGGTTTTCTTGTCAAAGGGCCTAAGCATGGATTTTCTCAATAACAAATTGTTATAGTTTTACTATGCAATTTAAACGCCCTGTATAGTGAATTCTCTTATTCAATACTACTGCTTCTGCTTTGTACGTTACCTATTAATAGGTATTTATTTTAATCTGAGGAGACACATACCAAGGGCTTCCTAAAGAGACTTACTTATCAACACGATATGAAAGCTTTTTGATGATATAAACATAATTAGTTTTACATGTGAAACCTGTTTGTAAAAGAAAAAGCAAAGTATGTTACTCGAAAATGTATAAATTAGTAAAAAACTATCTAATACTTTATTAAGAATTAAATTTAGATAAGCGATATCCTGTATCAAATGAAAACTAAATTTAATAGAATCTGAATTTTTAGAATAATATACAGTTCGATTTAAACATTTTAAGTAATATGCACAATATACAGGGTGTTTTTGAATAACATGCTAATATTTAAGGAGGTTATTCTTGGGTCCATTTTGAGAAAAAAACTTCATATGAACATATGTCCTAAAGGTCTTAACTTTTAAACTACAGGGTGCTAAAGTTTTAAGAAAAAATTCTTTTTTTTATGATAACTTTGGTATGACCCTAGATATTGTTGTGAAACGTAGTACGCATCTTCTATGCATCAAAAGGCATTTTCTGCGTTACAACATAATTTTTTATTCTTGCCAGTTGCGTTCGTGCGGGATTTGCATTGAATCATTTTAAAGAGAAAAGTGATACGCCACTGCTTTTTCTTAAAACTTTAGCACCCTGTAGTTCGAAAGTTAAGACTTTTAGGACATATGTTCATATGAAGTTTTTTTCTCAAAATGGACCCAAGAATAACCTCCTTAAATATTAGCATGTTATTCAGGAACACCCTGTATATAATTACAGGGTGTTTATACGTGTTAATACGTTCGGATATTTTACACACTTATAGATCTCATCAATTCAAACAAAAAAGTCGTAATAAATATGGGTTCGAAAATCAACCGTTTTAGAGATATGGAGTTTTTTTAAGAAAATAAATATTGCTTGTTATTTCAATAAGCTTCCCACCCATTAAAACAAATAGCCGTGTAAGTAAAACATTTTAATAACAAATAATTAAAGCAGATGTCCTACATGTGCTCCTTCCATTTGTACAAATCCTTCGCATCTCCGTAAAAACGAACGCTGCATTATTCCCGGGTTCATACGAACTGTCTGGCAGAGATGTTCTATTCCTTTTCGCAGTTCGTTTAAATTATTCACAGGGCTTGAATAAATTAACGACTTTAAATACCCCCAAATACAAAAGTTGAGCGGATTCCGGTCAGGAGATCTAGGTGGCCACACAACTGAACCCCCTCGCCCTGTCCACCTGCCGTTGTAATTTTCGTTCGGGAAATTTGTGACCATGACTGAAAAATGTGCAGAAGCCCCATCGTGCATCAACCACATATTCGTTCTACAAGGGGGTATTGATAAGTACTTAGCCTACCATATAAAACGCCGCAATATTTCAAAACAAAATTTTATTTATTCAACATAATCTCCTTTAAGGCTTATACATTTAGCAGAAAGTTCATAAAGTAATTCTAAGCCATTTAAAAGAAATCTTTGTCTTGGTCTGCAAACCACTCCTCAACGGCACATATTGCTTCGTCATTTGTCGAAAATTTTTTACCTTTCACATGTTTTTTGAGTTTTGGGAACAAATAATAGTCGTTGCTAAATCCGGAGAATAGGGCGGGTGGTCAACCAATTCAAAAAAATTTCGTCAATTTTTGCAGTGCAATGAACGACTTATGAGTAGGAGCGTTGTCTTGCAAACAGAGCACACCTCTGGTAAGTTTTCCGCGGCGTTTTTCACAATTTTCTTACGTAATTTAGTTAGCAGTTCAGTATAATATGCTCCCGTGATAGTTCTACCCCGTTCCAAATAATCTATCAGAATTATCCCATCTTTGTCCCAGAAAACTGAAGCAAAGATCTTACCAGCCGATTTTTGAACACGGAATTTTTTGGGTCGTGGTGAACCAACATGCTTCCAGTGTTTGGATTGCTCTTTAGTCTCTGGGTCATAATGATGGATTCACGTTTCGTCCGTAGTAGCAAGCCGATCCAAAAAGTTTGAGGAATCTTCTGCAAAATGGCGGCAGATTTCCTTTGACTTTGTCAATCAAACGCGCTTCTGATCAACGTTCAACCATCTTGGAATTTATTTGGCCGAAAGCTTTCTCATATCCAAGTCGTGATGAATGATGTGACACACACGTTCATACGAAATGTGCAATGCTTCTGCAATATTCTTAATCCCAATACGTCGATTTTCTAAAATCGTATCATAGACAGAATCAACGATTTCCGGAGTGGTCACAGAAATTGGTCTTCCAGGGCGGTGCTGATCTTCCTTTTTTATATTCCGCGACCCAGTTTTTAATAGTGGCGTATGAAGGACACTGATCACCTAAGGTCTCTATCATATCAGCAAAAATTTCTTTGCCCGATAACCCTTTCAAAAATAAATATTTAATAACTGACCGAAACTCGATTTTTTCAAATTTTATCTTTTTCTCAGACATGCTGTTTTCAAAAATTCACAGTTTGATTACTGTTCAACTTATAGATGTCAAACTTTGACAACTTATTTATAAAACACCATAGTTGTAACCATAGCAACCATATTCGCATTTCTTTACTAGAAACTTTTCAGGCTAACTAGATATCAATACCCTCTCGTATGAGTGAGGGGTATATCTTCTAACAATAGTGACAAGGCATTACACAAAAGGTCGAGATACAATAGACCTGTCAAACGGTTTGCAAGAAAACAAGGTCCTATCACATGGTCTCCAAAAACACCAAGCCAGACGTTAATTGAAACTCGTTGTTGATTCGATTCAATAATAGCATGAGGGTTTTCAACTTACCAAACATGGCAGTTGTGGAATTAAAACTGCCATTTCTTGTGAAACTAGCTGCGTCGGTAAATAAGATTCACTTACAAAGTTTGCGTTTTCCGCAACTCTTTTCAGAACCCATCTGTAAAACACCAGACGTGCGGTATAGTCAGACACAATAAGACCCTGTACCCTTTAAGTATGGTATGGTTACAATTGTTCCTCACGTAACATTCTCCAAATTAGGGAAGCATTAATATTTGTTTCGGCAGAAAGCCGTAAGTTCCGCTTCAGGAGTAGAAACTGATCTACGCCGACCACCACCACCATTTCTTGATTTAAATGCGCCGACTTCGGATAAACCTTGATACAAATTTGTAAAAAATTTGTCACACGGAAGTGCCCGGTTCGAAAGCTTCGGCATATAAGCGACGTGCGTCATAAGAATTAACATTGGCCTTATCATACATGAAATGCATATATGCCCATGTCCGTGTTGGTATACATATTCCAACAACAATAACAATATTGACACATACAAAAACTCAAACAAATTTTGTTTTATCCACTTCCATAGCAGACGTGATAAATACGATTTTGCACTCCTACTCTGCATAAATAATTTGGCTGTATCTTGAAAACGGTTGATCCTCGAACGCATGTTTATTACGACTTTTTTGTTTGTATTGATGAGATCTATAAGTGGGTAAAATATCCGAACGTATATTTTTATTTAAACACCCTGTATATATATACAACGTGTTTACTTATATTTTAATTAATAAGTAACTTTTAAGTTTATTTACTACAAGCTGGTAAGGTAACAAATCTTTTCAAGGGGGCTAAACGTAAACCCCTCCTAGATATGTTAAGAGGGGATAGCTTCAACCCTTCAACTCCCTCCGTATTTAGTCTTAACTGTTAGTTAGTAGGTCAAAATACAATAAAACATCGAAATAGCCATATAAACCCGTCGATACTTCTCAACCCATGAGCAAAGCTTTACCTTTTTTGAAACTTCATATGAAAAATAATAAATAAGCTGTTTTGAGATGTAAATTACGCACCGTAGGCGTTCGGGGCTTGCTGAAATATTTAGGGAGTATGATTATGAAATACATTCTCTTGTGGAAACTGTTTTGGTAAAGAGGTGATGCAGCAAACAGCGTTCGCGTTGAATGTGGAGGTTTGTGCATTTATCAGTTTCTGGTCTAGTCGTCGTTGACATAATTGTCTCGTACTTTCATTCACAAAGCTATCTAAGTTGTATTTGGGGAGTTCAATTGTTTCTAAATTATCGGGTTTTTCAACCTCTCTATCTTTGTTGACCTTTTTGAAAGGGAATTCCACTTTAGCTCTTACAAGATGGTGGTCGGATCCACACGTAACCCCTCCTAAAATTCGTACTTCATTCCATTGCAATGCTGTTTTCTGTTCACGGATGACCTAGTCTATGATTGTTTTCAAATTGCGTGTATTTTGAGTTCAGGTATACCGATGAATGTCTTTATATTTATAAAAGCCATTATTAATTTTTAGATTATGACTGAGTTTCGCATAAATGTATTAGACTTCGGCCATTGTCGTTGATTGTCTCTTCTCCAAATGGACTATATTACTATTTTTTTCACGCCCAGTTCTACTATTGAAATCCACAAGCATGATCACTTCTCTGTTATTACCTATTTCTATTAAGGTTTCGTCAATTTTTTCGAAAAACTCTTGTATCGTATCGATTCCTTTGTCATCCGACAGGACGTAGGCAGCTATATAATAATAAAAATTATATTTACATTTGGTAAAGTTCAGCATAATGTCTCTCATTTGCGGCAAAAATGCCAAGATAATTTAAAAAAAAAGGAACTTTGGACCAATATTAGCAATATTAATTGGGTAGTTAGGGAGAAACTTCCTGGTATCGCAGTAGGCCAATCCACACCTGTATAATATAACGAGAGGTATTATTTTGCTGGTAAAATTGCATGCGTGTATGTACGAGATTCTGCTGTTTAGAGATGGCATGTTATAGGTAGTAAATATCGATACATCGATAGTCAGTAAATTTTTTAACCACTACACTTGATATATTTTAAAAACCAATAGATAATATCTAACTATGGATAGTAATAGTTTTCGAAATTGAAAGTCGGAATAAATAATAATAAAAAACATAATATTTTGCTACGTGTCGCATTTTTATAAGTAAATGTTTTTTTTTTGTTATATAGTATTTATATACCTAATTGTGTCTGCGGAAACCACAGTGTATGGTTTAAATAATTTAAGGAAGAAAAATCACGTTACTTAACCTAATTTATATGTCCACCAGGAAAATTAACCTAATTTATATGTCCACCAGGAAAATGTTTAGAATTATTTTGAATTCATTTTACGAATGTAATAATTTATCACTCATAATGACATTTTTCTTGCAGATTTTATGTACTTATTTTAATTATGAAGCCACGTATTGTTCATGTTGTTTTCCTTTTCAGTTATTTAGAAGTGAAGAGGTTGTGTTATTCTTGTGGTGTTCAATTAAGGTTGTTATACATTACAATTTAACATCACTGTTATCAGACTATTGATAGTTTTTTTATAAACGCTAGTACATCAATAATGTAATATTTATCTGTGGTCTCAATCGAGTTATCGATAGTAAAAATATCCGACAGTTGACTCATTGAGATCATAAGTTAAAAAATATTAACCATAACTTCTTGGTCTTAATGTTTAGGAACATCTTCAACAGTAGCTATTTTGGTCTAGCCTCTTCTTGAAAATTTCGTAAAAAATAAGGCAGAATTTTCGCTTTTAGTCTGTCGCAAACTCTGTGATCTCTTTTTACCAGTGAAGCACTGCAGGTCTTGGATCCCAATTTATTAAAATAATGGTGACCTCTACAGCCCATGAAACAGTTTGGCCTGCAAGGCGGCAGATCAGAGCTCCCGTATCCTTGCTCTCACGCCCGGTTGTCGCTTGCCAAATTCATGACACTTGGTGATGTGGTGGGCATCACGCAGTCGCCAACCGCATTATTACCCCTTGTTCAATTATTTAATAAAGCGATGGGGTAGACCGCCCGCCAGGCATCTAGTCTGTAATTTGAACTTCCGAACTTCAGCTCCAGAACTACTGAACCACACCATATTGCGGTGATCATATAAACATAAGTTTTGCGTTTTTTCTAAAAGCCTTGGTCTTGTTTTACTTTTCAACAAGACACTGGCACTGATTAGCCGTTAAAAATCCGCGGTATGAGGTTTTGCAGCCAATGTTATTGAAAATAAAGTGGCTAGTGTAGTACGGGTAGGTATACATACATAACTGATAGAAACCTATTTCTACCGAGTTTTGTTTAAAAAACTTTGTGGCAACCATCACTGTTGAATGAACACGGGTTGGTGCTTTATTTTAATTGGTCAGTAAGGACTGCCAAAGTTTTTTATTAAAAACTTATTTTCTCCAGAAACCGGTATTATCGAACTATTACAGTCGAAATAGTGTAGCGGTCCGCATTTGCGATTATGTTTATATTCTTACAGACAGTTGAACTTTTGGACATTATGCTCATAATTTTAATTTTTAATCTACACTCGCATTTTCATGTTAAATATAATTGTTAATGAATTTGAAAACTGCGCCTCATTGATCTTGGGACGGTCATTCCTTCACATGTGTTTATTTTTTGTAAAGGGTCTGTCCTTTACGAGTAGACCTAATTAATGGGGCTACGAACATAAAATAAACATCAACTTTCATATACATTGAATGGAATTGTAAGACAACTACCTACTCGGTAGTTGAATTTTATATTTCCATATTTAAAACATTCCTTTTTGGCGTTTTCTTTTAGCTGCTTACCTATTTCAGGTAAATAAGTTAGCTGTATGACTTTGAATTAGTCGACAATGACAGCTGTCTTTAACACGGTCTGTTACTATGATAAATTATTGGTTTGGTTTAGTCCACAACATTTTTAATTTATTACTTGTTTGTTGACATTCGTGTTGTTTTAAAAATAGGGTGCACGTACAGCAGGTTCTCACGAACCAGCAACCACTTTTTGGCCTATAAAAGCAGAAGTAAGTTGTTATGAAGAGATTCTTGATCTAAACGTCAAGCACAGTTCCTTTACAGGTTTCTGTAACCATTCACCTGCCTAGCGCTTTAAGGTATTTCAGCAGCTTACGGGTTTCGCTTGGCGATTGCACTTCGAGGTATGCCAGCTGCAGCGTCAAGTTCCATTAACCATTCACTTGCCCAGCACTTTGAGGTATCTCAGCAGTTTACGAGCCTCCCTTGATGATTGCACTTCGAAGTATCTCAGCAGCAGCGTTAAGTTCCATTAACCATTCACCTGCCCAGCGCTTTAAGGTATCTCAGCAGCTTACGGGCCTCCCTTGACGATTGCGCTTCGAAGTACGAAGATAGGCTGAAAACTAATGCACACATGCTTGTAGAGCGCGAACGAAATGACCTTCAGAAGCGCGCCAGGTGGCACGTGGAAGTAACATTCCTCTTCAATACGCATGCGCAGGTTTGAGGTCGTTGCGTTCATCTAGTGTATTTCGAGAAGCGGAAGTATGGAGACGTGTTCTAGTGCTATGTCAACGCGTGCTATTATCGAATTTTTAACTGCTGAAAAAGTGACTCCTACTGAGACTCATCGTTGTTTAAAGGCTGTTTATGGTGACGATGCTGTTGATAGGTCTCCTGTAAATTGATGAGTAATAAAATTTCGCGATTCCGAGCCTGGAAAAGCCATAATTGTTGACGAAACACGCAGCGGACGTCTGATCACTGCCACAGACGATAAACATCGCAAACTCGTAGAAGATTTGATTAAAAATGACCGGCGAATCACTAAAAAGCGTATCGCAAACCATATTGGAATATCCAAGAAACGTGTCCGCTTCATTATTGAACAACAGAAATACCGTAAAATCTGTGCACGATGGGTACCACGCCGTCTCACAGACGAGAACAAACAGCGTCGATTGGAATGCTGCGAGCAACTTTTGCAGCGCTACCGTGACGAAGGAGACACCTTTTTTTTGAATATTGTGACGGGGGACGAGTCATAGGTCCATCATTACGACCCGGAAGAGAAAAGACAGAGCGTTGAATATCAACATCCGTCTTCTCCTAAGGCGAAAAAGTTCAAAACACAACCATCCGCAAAAAAACTTCTTTTGACTGTGTTTTGGGATGCTCACCGAGTTTATGTGACCGATTTTCTGGAACGAGGGGCAACGGTAAATTCTTCTCAGTACATACAGACTCTAAAACACCTCCGACGTCGAGTTTGTCGTGTTAGAGGCAGCCTGGCGCTAATAATCTTGCAGCATGACAACGCTCGTCCCCACACCTCGCGCGCAACTGGAGACGCTCTGCGAAACCTAAAGTTTGAACCGATTCCACACCCTCCTTATTCCCCCGATTTTGCGCCTTACGATTTTTATTTTTTTCCTCTACACAAGAGAGACCTCAAAGGTAATCATTACACCTTGGGCGATGAGGTGAAGACAGCTGTCAAGTCCTGGATTCGAGAAAAGTCGGATGAATTTTTCAGTGACGGAATGAAAAAACTTGTTACACGTTGGGAGAAATGTGTTAGCCTTAACGGTGACTATGTTGAAAAATAAATATATGATTTTGAAACTTAAGAATTGTACATTAATGTACTTTTTGCCCTATCTTGCTATTTGTTTTTGTTCGCGCTCTACAAGCATGTGTGCATTAGTTTTCAGCCTATTCTCGTATCTCAGCAACAGCGTCAAGTTCCATTAACCATTCACCTGGCTAGCGCTTTAAGGTACCTCAGCAGCTTACGGGTTTACTATGGCGATTGCGCTTCGAGGTATCTCAGCTGCAGCTTGAAGTTTCTTAATCCTTCACCTTGCATCTTCAGAAAACCATCCTGTATGCAGCCTATCACTTCATCTTTCTTCTTGTATTTTACTGAGCAAATTGACTAAATTTCTAAACGGCTAAGGTTTCCTGCAGTTTCCTAGCCTGAACAGATGAACACCGAGAGTAGTTTATTTGCACTGTCTGTAGTTAATTTTACGCCAATAAAAGTATTAAACGTCTCTGGCGTTTTATTTGACGCATTTAGCGCAACTACTCTGGATTCGAACCTAAGACGATCACGACGAGTCACAACGAACAAAAGATAAATAACAAATTTTATTCAAACAAAAGTAAACCTCACGTGATATTCATCGTGACTATAACACAGAGAAATCTAATATTTCAATCGACTTGAAACGTACATCTGCTTAAATACCGCTCTAAAAGTTGGCAGTTTACATTTAGATTGTGTTTGTTTATAATGTTTTTCTTTGATATCCGTGAAGATGGGTTGGCCTTTCAATTCGATTGGTCAAACATTTACCATAAAAATTGAGACTAGAATGAGGATTATGTACATCACAAACTATTTACGGAATATAATATTTAGTCGACGATTCCAGGATTCCAGCGGTAGTTTAACAAAATTTGTGCTATTCAATAGTCTGGACGAATCACCTGAAGAAGGCAATCATCTAAACGACCGTAATTATATTAGAATTGAAAGTTCAGTTTTTAAGATTACTTAATATGGGTTGACCCAGTTAAGAAAAGCATTTCTATGCACCACCACCGCAAGAATGCAAGTATCCAGCGAAAGGTAATTGGTAATGATTGCAGTAACCCTAACCATCCACTGTTAATGTGTCCGCCGCGACGCTTGCGCTCATTGTTCGATGCGAAGCGACGCGTTTAAAAAGAGACGCCGCGAGATACGCAACATGCGCGACGCATCCAATGGGTTGGTTTCTGCGCGATAGCTTAACAGGACGTCGTTTTCGAAAGCATCGCGGAACGGGAAATCAATACTAGTCTTTTTCAGAAGCACCTAATGCCCCACATTACAAGTAGAGCTTTTGCTGTCGCCGCCGTACGCCGTTTCGGCATGGCAGCGTAGTGGTATGACGCGTTCGGGACAGTGTTGACTGCCGCAAAGTCGCCTTTCAGAGGGATGGGATAGCGACCACAAGACGCCACTACTTATTAACTACCAGGTGAGCGTATGTTTCGCATTTGATCAAGCTCTGTGGGAATTTTAATCAATAGTTGTTAGTCACTGGTAAATCTGGTATGACATCCGGCATGTGTTATTGTTTGAAGTACAATTCGGAAAATTTCCTAGACAACCATGTCAGCAGACACTTGATCATTCTCTTATACGAGTGTAAGAGTCACGCTACAGTCTGAAGGGTTTTTCTCAATTTAACATGCTTGGTGTAGTATCATGTTCTTAATTTAGTGTTCATTTCATATTTCTCTCCTGGTATTGATTCTCGCTTTTATATTTTTGCAAATGTTTAACTTTATGGTCGCTTTTAATTAAATATTTCTAGAGATTTGCTAAGACGTTTCGGATTTCTTTGGATTTCCTACACGATATCAGCCTACATCGGCGGACTTATTGATATACCACTTAACCTTGCAAAATAATTATTCGTGTTATATACAATCTGTATATCATGCAATCATGAAAAAATAATGAGTAACCGTTTTCGCAAAAGCTCCTTGCAGTAATTAAGTAATAAGTTAACTAATTTACTTAGATACGACTTCGGTGAATTAAACATGAACACATGTAGTTTGGTGGGTTACAAAGTTGCGTGTCGTTGCCTGAAGTTGATCCATTGGGAGAGAAACTTTGATATTCGCATCTTAACGTCGACTGGATCCCGTCTAAGCCATATAATTAAGACTGGCCTAGTCTTATCAATAGGATCGGAGAGATGAAGTAGGTCTTTAAGCACCAGCAGCAAATGATGTTTTTGGGTTAAACGGCCTTGGTAAAACTGCCGGACTTAAATTGACGTGCTTTCAAGAATAGGGTACGCAACAAAGGGCTAATGCGTTTATGCGGTCGCGTAAAATCGATATATGCAAACGTAGTTTCAAATAGTCTGGTGTTATTAATACCTGGCACGCATTATGTTCGTTCATCTACTTTTTTCTCTTGATTTCGCCCATTTACCTACTTCTGAAAATACTTCCGAGTTGCGAATTTCCAATTACAAGCTAGTTTTCCGCAGTGGTATTGAAACCGGAAGCTACAAACACGTGTAAAGTTTAAGCAAGGAGTTGAAGCCTATAATTTTCTCGAAGTTGTAAAAATAAATTTGTTAGAGCGCATTGTTAGAAAAGCAGTAAACAAAACTGTTCAAGTTTGGAATATCGATTGCGTTTTTAAGTATCTTCATATGTATTTTCATTTATCGCAACTTATGGAGGTAATTTGCTAATCGAAATCGAGAGTGCTTTTATTTACTTAATGAACATGTTTGCGTAAGCATTTTGTGCCTATAATTTAATAATTTTCCGGAAGAGCCTGTAAATTAATAGAACTGCTATTTCAGATACCAAAATGAAATTAGTACAATTGCACGGAAAATATTTGTTTTGTAATCAACAATTACGATTGCCAACTAATGATTGCTTCAAGTACGAGTCATTTACAGAAAAAAACTATTTCATTCCTTCGAAAAGCTTCAGTACTGAAGGGTAAATTTTTGTATTATACAGGGTTGAGGCAATTTTCCCTAATCCGGTAAAATCCGGGTTTTTCTCTGTGAAATCCATTCAATAAAACTCATCCTTTTCACCGACTTCTTTAATCAAATGTGTTTTGATTTTTCCAGGCGAACTTGTTTTGTTTCATTGATTTTTAGAACGTCCACTTATATTGAATTTGTATTAGGTTTCGTCTGATTTTATTCGCAGTTAATCTACCGAAACAACTCGGATTTATTGTACTTCTGATGAATTTTTCAAAAGTCACATAACTCGATCTAGAATTTATAATTTAATAACTTCCGTAATATAAAACAATCTTTTTATGGAATTAAAAGCCTTAACGCTGCCACCAAGTTTTTAGCAGGATGGTATCAGAAACTCGAATAAGAAACATCAATTGAAGATAAAAAGTTACTGACGATATATTCTGACAATAAATGCAAATATTACGAATGTTATAAATTTCATGAAATGCTGTTGATTCAATAATTGATTTTTAGATTGTCTTATACAAAAATGTTATCGGTTCTATTCCACTACCTATCAAATTGAAACTACCACCAAAGAGCATATTGTATCAATATAGTGCTCTTTGCCACCACTGAATGGATGCACCATATAGAAACGTAAACCGAACTGAAATCATCAAAAGATAGAAAGCAACAAGCAAGAAATGAGCGTAGAAAAATTATTTCAAATCGAAAAATAAATAATTTACTATTGTTTGTAAATATTTCGGCGTAACATTGTTTTAAAACAAATAGTTGACGTTAAAACGTATTCAATAAAACTGGCGACTGATATTATACATTTAATGGACAGATATCGATATAACAAAGATCAAAATGTATAATTTGATGCAAAATAGATTGGACGCGCTGTAAAACTCAGACCTCCCCTTTTTCCATGTAACTAGGTACTTACTTTGTTAGAGCAAACAGTAATCTCGACGAAACCAATGAAAAGTATACCGGCAGAAGTTGAACAATACGGAATGTTTGAGATTACAGATGAACTGAAAAGAATGTTTTTTAACCACAAAAAACGCAGCATGTGAAAGATGGAGGATGAAAATATTTATCAAAGTATGCAAAGCAGCAACTGAATCTGATATTTTTCTGCCTTCTTTAATTCCAGCAATGTGAGTAGCAACCACCACATAAAAGAGTTTCTCTCCAATATTCCGCCCACTCTTATGTTAAATTTAATTATCTCTACAAAGGAAAAAATATTAAGCAAAAACCGATCCTCGTTGTTTTCTTGTTGTTTTTGGTCCGCGCCGAAGGTCTTTAATGCTTTTTAGATGGTCTTGTAAAAATCAAGTACCTTTAAACAACTTTAATTAATAAAGATGCCCGCAAGCAAGCTGGAAATTGGGTGAAATCATTTGAAGCATAATTTGTATTTTATTCCTGCCCACAGATTGAGCCGCGAACTAAAACTATCACAATTAATTTCGTTTTCTTACAATTACGAGCATTTTAGATCGTTACTCGATTTGCTTAAGTAGCTCTTCTATTTGATAAGGAAACATCTGTCCTTCAACGATCATAATTTTATTACGTTTATTTATATATAAATAATTATATACACATTTATAATATTTTTTTGTACTAGATTGGAAGAGTTTAGTAAGGAAGAGTAAAGATGATCGATCCATCCTCATCTGAAGAAGACAGCGAAGAAGAGCACGCACCTCCACACTCAGGGCCCCATCATGGCGCACATACCCATCATGGGGCCCACCATCCAGTTGGAAGGGTAAATTTGCATATTTTGCTATATATGTGTGTACTTGTGTACTGTAGTTTGTCAAAGTTCTACCATTTATATGTAAGCATGACCATAATTATCATAAGCAGGCGGAAGGTTCCCCATATCATCACCATGTGCATCCCTCGGATACGGGGAGCGGGAGTTTAGACGTTCCAAATAATTCTGCAGCTCTCTCGCGCTCCTTGTCGCCATCAAGTGCTGTTTCGGCAGAAACGCTTAGTCATAGTATTGGTTCCTCTCGAGCCAACTCGTTACCTCGACCTACTAGCCCCTCACCATCAGTGGCTTCTGAAAAAACGGAAGTAGATCTCCAGGAAAAACAAGAACGCGAAGAAGAAGAAAGGAAACGTAGAATACAGCTATACGTGTTTATCTCAAGATGTATAGCTTATCCTTTCAACGCGAAACAACCGACAGATATGACTAGACGCCAGACCAAAATCACAAAACACCAACTAGAAACTATCAGTGCCAGATTTCAAGTAATAAAGATGCTGTCTGCTTCGTAATCAGATTCATAAATCTTGTGTTGTAGAGTTTTCTGAAAGGAGAAACACAAATAATGGCGGACGAAGCATTCCAAAATGCCGTACAAAGCTATTATGATGTCTTTTTAAAGTCTGAACGGGTCATCAAAATGGTTCAGTCGGGCGCTTGCTCTCAATACGATTTTAGAGAAGTTTTTAGGAACAATATAGAAAAGCGGGTTAGGTACTGACACTTTCCAATATTTCCGTATAACAATTTATTACATTACATTTGCTATTGTCAGGTCATTGCCTGAAATGGAAGGTTTAAGCAAGGAAACTGTTTTTACATCGTGGATGGCAAAATTTGATTGTATTTTAAAAGGTTTGCATTTCTTCCCGATATACTTAGTTTTAAAATGCTTATTACTGTTTCCATGATATTTTGTTAGGACTAGGCGACGAAGATTCGAAACGACCATCTCGAATGCAACAACAGTCCTTAAACTCGGAACTTATACTATCCAAAGAACAACTATACGACATGTTTCAACAAATTCTTGGAGTTAAAAAATTTGAACACCAACTTCTCTTTAATGCCTTGATGGTATATTTGAATTAACATTGTGAAAATAACCTATTTATGATAAACAATTTGTAGCTTGATTCCGCCGATGAACAAGCAGCTGCAATACGAAGAGAGTTAGATGGAAGGATGCAGAAAGTAGCGGAAATGGAAAAGGTAAATTTGAAAATAAAAAACAATTTAAAATATACGTGAACAAATAATTCCTTCTAGAACCGAAAATTAATGCCAAAATTTGTATTAAAAGAAATGGAGTCCTTATATGTAGAAGAATTAAAGTCATCAATAAACCTTTTGATGGCCAATTTAGAATCGCTACCCGTTTCGAAGGGATCAATGGACTCTAAATATGGCTTGCAAAAACTTAAACGCTATAACCACAGGTTGCACAACCATAATAAACCGTATACTATGAAGCATCTTTTGATGTCTTATGTTACTTATTTTAGATCCCAAGGATCTTTAGCAAAATTAGAAGGTGATTCTGCAGACAGTGATACACAACTTACCAAACTTGATGTAGTGTTGACATTCCAACTAGAGGTACCTTTTCATACTTGCAAGTTCCATCCTTGTGACGATGTTAATATATCAAAAATTGCAGGTAGTAGTGATGGAAGTAAAAGGTTTGAAATCCCTTGCACCAAACCGAATTGTTTATTGCACCATGGAAGTGGAAGGTGGTGAGAAATTACAGACAGATCAAGCAGAGGCATCCAAACCCATGTGGGATACGCAAGGAGATTTTTGCACTACACATCCTCTACCGGCTGTGAAAGTAAAATTATATACAGAAAATCCAGGAATGTTGGCTTTAGAAGATAAAGAACTTGGCAAAGTAGTTTTGAAACCGACTCCTTTGTCTTCAAAGGTAATTTTGTTTCAAATTTATCTCTGCCGAAGTTAAACATTTTTATAATATAGGCACCAGAATGGCACAAAATGAATGTGCCCAAAAACCTTCCCGATCAAGACCTTAGAATAAAAATTGCATGTCGAATGGATAAACCTTTAAATATGAAGCACTGTGGTTATCTATATGCACTAGGAAAATCTGTATGGAAAAAATGGAAAAAACGGTATTACGTCTTGGTTCAAGTCTCTCAGTATACATTTGCAATGTGTAGTTACAAAGAGAAAAAATCTGAACCTTCCGAGATGATGCAATTGGATGGTTATACAGTAGACTACATCGAAGCATCAAGTGGTAAGTACAAATCAGACCTTTACAATAAATAAGCTTTTTCCACGTTCTAATAATTGCGCTTTTTTAAGCTAACTTGATGGTTGGGATGGGTAAGCGTAAGTGGCGCTCTCCTTGCTTTTTGTTAGTCTTATTAAATCACTGATTGGAATTTCTTGTAGATCTCGAAGGGGGACGGTATTTCTTCAATGCAGTTAGAGAAGGCGATAGCATTTTGTACGCCAGCGATGACGAAAATGAATGCCATCTTTGGGTTATGGCTATGTATCGAGCTACAGGCCAATCACATAAACCCACACCACCTCTAACCCTTCAAGATAAAAATTCTACAATATCTAAGATTCAAGGAGGTATTTAATCATCATTACTACATACCGACAAAGATTTTGCAGATTTTAAAATCGGATTAAACTGTCTTTATTTTGAGACAATAAACCACTATTAATTTAATTTAAGGGCATGCTGTATGTAAAATTAACCTCGAGTAACATATTTTAGATGCTGATAGGGCAAGAAAGCATGGAATGGAAGATTTCATATCAGCAGATCCTTGTCAGTTCGATCATGCGTCGTTATTTAAACTACTTCAAAATCTCACTCTTGAATACAGACTAAACGATCCATATTGTTCTCTGGTAATTTATTATACTAAACGAAAGTCTTTACCACGAATAAATAAACTGTTTATAGGGTTGGTTTAGTCCAGGCCAAGTTTTTGTTTTGGACGAGTACTGTGCTAGATATGGCGTCCGGGGTTGTTATAGGCATCTATGTTATTTGTCAGATCTGCTGGATAGGGCGGAGAAAAATATCATGATCGATCCCACTCTGATCCATTACAGCTTTGCCTTCTGCGCCAGCCACGTACATGGCAATAGGTGTGTATTTTATTAACATTAGAGTTAGAAACTCCTAATTAGTAGATTGTAAAAGTAATGAACTTAGGCCCGATGGAGTTGGAAGCGTCACTCATGAAGAGAAAGAAAAATTCCAGGAGGTTAAAGAAAGACTCCGCGTTTTATTAGAACACCAAATTACTAATTTCAGGTAAATAGAAAAACAGGTGTCAACTGAATTTTAATCGGATCGATTTTTAGATACTGTTTTCCATTTGGGCGACCTGAAGGTGCCCTGAAAGCAACTCTTTCATTATTGGAAAGGGTCCTTATGAAAGATATAGTCACACCAGTGCCTCCTGAAGAAGTTCGTGGAATGATTAAAAAGAGTTTAGAAACTGCTGCACTAGTTAACTATTCAAGGCTTTCTACTGAAGCTAAAGTGGAAGGTTTGATTATTTTTGTATTTAGTTCGTTGTTATTAATAAAAGTTTGAGCAACACTTCATTTATTTGAAGCTTTGTCAAAACTTCCCGAATGTTGTGTTATTATTTTTAGAAGATTTAAGGGGAGAAACTATTGTGCCACCCAATAAGAAATTGGACGATTTGATACATTTAGCAGAATTATGTGTCGATCTCTTACAACAAAACGAAGAACACTATGCTGAGGTGAGTTCGAAATATAAGTAATAATTTAGATAAAGAAAAAGGTGTTAACTACAAACAAAAGCACTCATTCCTGTATTTATCACATGCTGGTAAATATAATCAAAGGAAAGTTTGTGATAAACTATCATTTATTTTCATACTTCGTGTTTGTACAGGGTTGATATTGACTATGTGTCTAATCACGTGAAAAGCAAACTTTATGTCAGATTTAGAATTCTGTTTTATGTTCTACCTGTCAAATATATTTCAGATATGTAGTGTAAAAAAATAATTAACATCAAGTAACTGTTTTGTGCACAACCTTGTGGGATGGACTGGCATTAAGAGCTATGTTGAAATTATCTTGCCAATTAGTATTACGTCTAGGGGTGTTCAAAGTTATCGATATATCGATAACTATTGATAAGTTATCGATATATCGAATAACGATAACAAAATTTTTAGTTATCGATATATATATAATTATATATCGATAACTTATCGATAGGTTATCGATAACTTATCGATAACGTAACGGTAACTTATCGGTAATTTATCGATAAATTATTGGCAATTTATCTATAATTTATCGATAACTTATGGATAACTTATTGATAGCTTATCGGTAACTTATCGATAACTTACCAGTAACTTGTCGATAAGTAATAAAACAGAACAAAAAGTTTAAAAAAAAACTATAATCAAAAAGTTTATGTTTTTAATAATAAATTTTCGTTGTTTTCAAATATCAAAATGTATCAAACTTACAAACTATGTAATGCTTGAAAAATAGTAATGTACTTTTGCTTCTGATAATTTTTTTGTAAACTGACATTCAAAAACGGTTTTTTCTTAATAACTCTGTTTTGAACATTTTACTATCACTTATCTACAGTTAGTAATCTTTTACAGACAGGCTTAAAGGTTTTCTTGTATTTTCTAAAATGATGTATTCTATTCTAATCTAATCTTATACATCATTCTAAATACCAGTCTAAGAAGTTTCTTTCGTTAAAATATCTTAAATTATAAGAACCCTTAAACAAAGCCTTTAATAAATACTAATTGCTATTTGTTGTTTGTTTAAACATTACATTTCTTTGAAAACGACTTATATATTTGAGGTGTTCAGGCGATAAGTTATCGATACGTTATTGATCTGTTATCGATAACTGTTTGCGAAAAAATATCGATAAGTTATCGATAAGTTATGGATGAGTTATCGATAAGTTACCGATATATCGATAATTATCGATATTTTTTCGCAAACAGTTATCGATAACAAAAAACAGTTATCGAACACCCCTAATTACGTCTGGAGCTTAATTTAGTGCTAATGTAAAAAACGACGAAACCTAAATAATTTGTTAAATGTTATGCAAAGTCAAAATAAGTTTTGAAACCATACGTACGCTGATGCAATTCAAGTATGTGGGTGAACAGCCTGGGGTAGTTCTTAGTATTACCACAACTAATTACTATTGTCCTATATACCTTCTTTATTTGTCATCTATGGATCTTAACCAAATACTTGTGTTGGCTGAAATGTACCCATGTTTGCGCAATCTGAAAGTTTCTCGTTGCAATAATGTACCTTTTAATGACAGTTGCCTTTAATTGCTGGTCTCTGATTAACGAATTGAACTCTATTAGATTTAAATAAATTAGGAGTCACAATCAATACAACTGATAAATCAAATGAAAATATAAACATATTTTCTTATAATTTTGGTACTTAGTCTTATTGATACTGAAGTTTATATAATAATAATAATAATAATACTTTCCAATTACGTAAGACGGCAAATTGCAACATAATCCCTCTTCGGTGTGGGTGTAGATGTTTTGTTAAATGTTAGTGTCCATGTTGCTCCAGTTCCAGTTCATTCCTGATCGAGGCTTAAACTTTATTGTAAAATATCTGAAATATTTATCTATAAATATGTATCATTGTTGTGTGTAATATGTGTATAACTATTAGCAGCTGCGCACGGCCGAGCGGCGACCATCGCCCCAAACCACAGATGCAAACGCATGTACGAAAACAAGTTCGGGCACTCAGGGCCGTGACGCCAAGCAGCAAAGCTCTGTGTTCCGCTATTGCATGCCACCGCATGCCACTTACACCCCACCAGACCCTACGGCACGTACATCTTCTTGTCTCTTCTTTCTTACTATTCCCATATTTGTACATTTTTCGTACGATCAAAATTGGTGATAATGATTCCTCCACAGATTTACGTTTGGACTGAGTAACGTTAACTTTTAGCAACAAAAACGTGCCCAATTTTTATTGCTTCGTACGAAAAAGTGCTTGACATCAACAGCTTTCTATATTTCTCTAAATTGCTGCGTGCTAAGTTTTCCGTAAAACTTATCATCACTATACTTTACATAAATACTCGAAAACTAAATTTGCTAACTTTGACCACAACACTGTTCCAATTGAATCTGGACCAACTTGTAGAAAACTGGTGATAATCATATGTTAAGGATAAAATAGCAATAACAGGTGCCGACTGATTAACACATCAATAAAACACATAATTTCACATATAAACAAAAATGTCATCAGAACTAATTGAACACGTTACAAGAAACGTCTTAAATAACACTTAGGTATGTTTAGTTTGGTGTTTGTATTTGTATCTAATGGTGGTTGGTACAATTTCGGGTATGCTTGCTGTTTGACAATTTCCTAAGTGGGATTCCAAAAAGTAAATATGTTAAATAATTGGAGCAAAATATGGAATCTCACTACTGCTTGAATTGGTGTGTAGTCTTTGCGACCACTCTATATTTCTATCGCCTTGAATGGTGTGACTATGCCATTGCATTTTCAGCTATTTTTGTGTTGTCTTTCAGTCAGCGCCTGAACATACTGTGCATGTACGTATTCATTGTTTTAGGTGTACCTCTAAAAATTAATATTCTCAAAACTATCATTGGCGCTCAGTATAAAAAATGAAATTTCAAACTTAACCAGCAATTTATAAAGATGGGTAGTTGCAGTTAATACAAGAATTAATTAATAATACGTAGATGTTGTATAGTAATTCAAACCGATCATAGAACAATGAGTGTTTACTTTGTTAGGTATTTTATTTTAATACCTGTAACTGTTGGATTTAAAAAATTTTAAAACATTCAAGCTGAAAACTATTTCTAAATAAAATATTGTATGTACAGGCATTTGCGTGGTTCAGCGATTTACTAGTAGAACATGCAGAAATTTTCTGGTCGTTATTTGCGGTTGACATGGACCGAGTTCTAGCTGAACAGCCTCCTGATACATGGGATTCATTTCCATTGTTTCAAATTTTGAACGACTATTTACGAGCTGATGGTAGAAACGCAAATTTTGGGTTGAATATTTTAATTTACCGAGACTGTTATAGACAACTTAAAAAATGGTCGATTTCATCAACATCTAAGAGACACCTTTGCTCCTCTAGTTGTACGATATGTAGATCTTATGGAATCTTCAATAGCTCAATCTATACATAAAGGTTTTGAAAAAGAACGATGGGAAATAAAAGGGTAAATTCTATTTCAATTTTATGTGTTTCCGTATAGTACTGTTAATGTATTGCAGTAACGGTTGTGCTACATCTGAAGATTTGTTCTGGAAATTAGACGCCTTACAGTCGTTTATAAGGGATTTGCATTGGCCAGATGCAGAATTTAGACAGCATTTAGAGCAAAGGTTAAAATTAATGGCTTGTGATATGATAGAGTCCTGCATACAAAGAACAGAAAATGCCTTCCAGCAATGGCTGAAGAAATCAGTCACATTCATATCAACAGATTATATCATACCCTCAGAAATGTGCGCCATGGTTAATGTTATTTTGGACGCTAAAAATCAGTCTTTCAAGCTTTGTGCTGTAGATGGTATCGACGTGGTACGCTATTTTCATAAATTTGTCTGTTTCACCATATAATTCGACTCATTTTCAGCACCAATATCATACGAAAATAGATGATCAAATAGATAAAACTTTAGCCAGTATGAATCAAGGAATGATTGGCAAGTTAATGTCAGTTTTAGAAGCAACCCTATCAAAATTGTCAAGATATGATGAAGGCAGTTTAATAGGTTCCATACTTAGTTTTACGGTACAAAAATATTGCGTCTTTTGATTCTGTGATTTATAGAGACTTTTACAGAATGTATCAGGTTCAGGGAAAGACATGGGACAGGGTTACGTTAACTTCACACGTAACTGCATGGACCAAATTCGAGGGAAAGTAACAGACGAACTTTGGATTCTAAATTTCTTTGAACAGTGGTATACTAGTCAAATTAATATGCTTTGCAACTGGCTTTCTGAAAGGTTGGATCATTCTTTACATCCATACCAATGCACGTGCCTTGCCGTTATTGTCAAGGTAAGGTTTACAACAAGTCCCGTACATTCAATTTTAACGTGTATTGTTTAGAAAATCTATTCCGATTTTGAACTCCAAGGCGTTATGGAAGACAAACTGAATTCTAAAGCCTACCAGACCATTTCCCAACGGATGCAGACAGAAGAGGCCACTTGTGCACTTACTATGGGACAAGCTGAGAGAGAAGGGTATGTTTCAGAACAAAATTTTAAAATTATAAGAAAACTACAATTTTGTTTTTAATATACAGTGGTTCAGAAAGCTTAGAAGATGACGGTGAAAGAAGTAAATCAAAGGCGAACATTATGGAAAGCTTAAGCGAAGATGGCAATTACGTTGCAAACATTAGCAATATGGTGGCCGGACGTGTAGGTAACATATTTGGGAAAGGAATTGGAGGACTAAGTACAAAGTTTGGAGGAGGATCGAGTAGTTGGTTTTAAAAGCATATAAAAATATATTGCATGTATTTTACAGCAAAAATAATCTAAAGGCACTGGTACAAATCTTACGAGACTTGCGTGCTCTGGGACATTTTTAAATCTTTCTAGGATATGTTGTTGACTACAATAAAATTTTATTCATAAAGGATATGTATTAATATAAAATAACTTTGAAGCAATTTTTTAGTAAATTTTTTTACCGTGTTCAAATTTGTTAAAAATTCGTTCTTTATGAATAATGCTGTTGTCTTTTCTTCATAGTGCACCATTTTACAACTTTTTGTTTCCTAATGTCACAGTACATAATAAAAAAGAAGCCAGATGTTAATTTAGCACGGAAGTAGGAAGTGCCACAGCACTAACGGAAAATATCTGTTGAAAAGCCTTCTATAATACACCATTCATATTGATACTATAATTACTTAAAAAAAGTTTTAGTTATGTCATTGCATCGGATGTAGTTAGATACAGTTAGTTATAATAAGATAGTAGCAGATACATTGTAATAATAAACTGTGTATAAATATTTAAATGGCAAAGTTAAGGAACACAATAATGTAGTAACAGAGAATAAGCATCCGGTGCAATAACAATCCTTAATATTTAACGAGTGACGTATTTTTGGTACCCAAATCGGTATATTATTTTTATGAAAGCTGAAATACACAACGTGCATATCTTAATCAATAATAGAACACTTGTGGGTACTGAAAATAGCTTACGTGTAGTGAAATATGCTTTTAAGCACTGGCATCGGGTCTAATTGACAAATTGATAAAAGAGCGAAATAGGACCTCAAATTAATTATGCCCAGTTACTGTGAATTCCAGCTATGGACTTACTTAACCTAGGGTAAGAACGGAGACAACGATATTTAATAATAAACTTCTAGAGTAAATGTGTTATTGCATGCCGTTTTCCTTCCTCAATCTACGTTTACTATTAATAGGGTTTATTCGCTACCTATATATATTAAGAAATTTCTGATACAAGTACAAATTTTAAAATTTACTAAAGTTAGATGATTCATTATCAACTGGTATGTTAACCTTTAACGATTTTATCATATACTAACTTAATTACGTACAAATCGTATAGTACCTACCTTCCTAATTGTCGTTCAAGTTCTACAGTTGGAACAGTTTCTATAAATGTATATTCATATTACGACCTACGGTAATTGCTTACATCCGCTAATTATGTTCTTTATTCTACTATTGTCAGTTTACATATTCTTCCAGTAGTTGGATTTCATTGTACCTGGACAGTAAAAAGTTTATTTCACGAAAAGTAGTTGTAACCATATACACGAAACAGCTTGTTGTGAAATAAACAACTGCAGCTTTTCTGTAACTTGATTGGCTTTCGGTATTTCATTTTTGCTTTTTAAATGGAATTTGCGACAACATAATAAAAAGGAATGTCTCATTCTGAATGCTTAGGCCTGTGATGTCAACATAATAAAAGCGAAGCTAGTAAAACTTTGCCTATACTAAAGACTTGATAGGTCAGATATATTGTTATGTTTAACTCTGACTTGTACTTACCAGAAATAAATTGTTTTAAGACAATTCTACATCTTTTACAACACTTTGTTACACCATCTCGTGGTACACATAAACTTGTCCATTGCCAAAGGCAGATTCGCATTCGTACTATATATAGTAAAAATGGGTTGCGATCTATCATAATAAATCGAATTACAAAGGAGTATTGTTTTTTATGTAATCGCTTACATGCACGTGTCCTTTTCTTTGCTTCAAGGTGTAGGTGCATACTGAAACAATAAACAATTTAAGGTAAGTACCCCTCAAAAAGCAGCACGATGGGTATTTCTTTTCTTTATGTTAATTTTTTATAACTTTTTGTTATTTTTCGACACAAAAGAAAGTTAAAAATATATCACACAATAAGCATGTTATGTTATCCTTTCAGTTAAATGCTCCACATACACATTTCTAGTTCAAAAAGTTGGCGATGCCTATTTTATTTTAGTTTACTACAAGAAATGTTTTTTAATATGTAGAGGCCACTTCGTGCTTCATTTTGAAATCATAGGCCCTTCTGTTTCTTATGACAATTGTAATTCTAACAGTTAAGAAGAGAAAAAGAAACTCCTTTAAGTTCATCATAATAGTTTATTAAAGAAAAACAACGTTCTTGATAGATCTTAATAGACATGCTGTATCTTTTGATATAACAATATAATGACACATTATATACATTTTATTGTAACTTGAACTCAATAGTTGCTCTTGTAAATAATGCCGTTTGCTAGAACTATATTAGTGCTACTATGACTTATATTTTAAATGTTTTCTGAATGAAATAAATTTATTCAGAATTTTTATTTATTTAAAAGTTCGAGGCTGTTTAATATTCACTATGAAATTTATGACAATATTTACTTGTACAGATTACATTTTATGAATTAAATTTAAATAAAATAAGTTAAAGTATGTTTTTATTTACACATGTCAATGTTAACTCTGGTAGCTACATGTTGCAATTCTTAACATATATTACCACCCGTATTTTATATAATTACTTATTTTAAAATGAAAATTAAGACACTTAAAATGTAGAGACTGGGACAATAATATTTATTGCATTTTGCAAGCAATTACAAGAATTCCTTACACAGTATACAATGTAAAAAAACAACTTAACTTGAGAGATACTTCTTCCCATAAAATTGTATTTTCTTCTCGAATACTGCAGATTTTATAGGTTTATCCTCCTGGTAAAAAGGGTTCATGGAATGTTTTATATAAACTTCATATATATCACTGAAGAAATTTTTAATGCCATCTTCATTTTTGTTATCGTGTACCATTACGAAACGTATAAGACTGGCAGTCACAAATGCAGATACAAACCATTGGTTAAACTTATCTACGGACTTCAAATACATATTATGGGTCTTCCACTTGTGTTCGTCTATCAAATCCAATGCAGCGTGGGCAATAAACTGATTTAAATGTCGATGGTCTTCTTTCTAAAAATGGATCATTTAAATATCTACACATAACCTAAAATTTCAACTTGCCTTTGGATCTTTAACATTCGTAAATTCCATTTCAAATATAGGATTGTCATTATGACCGACAATCACAAAATAATAACTACCTGACATCTGATCGTTCTTTTTTGGCATTTGTAGTTAATATTCTGACATTTTTTTTAAATATAAGTAACTGTCAAACCGTGTGTGTAGTGCGGATAATGACCAATATTTATACTACGGTATACTGCAGTATGAGAAATGTTTATAATAAGTACTGAAATAACCTAGCGCTGAAGGCGGAGAGGAGGATTAAAATAATATTTCTATGTTCTATTTGTAGAAATTTCCTGTTAACTTTCTTAAAACTAAGTAAATATTTAAGATTTATTTAAAAATAATACTATTAAAAATTTCAATAGGTTTATTATCTTTCTACTGCTCAATACGTATTTGGATGTGATAACGCGAAATTGCCCAAACCAATATACCTATTGTATTAAACAGCAAAATGCGAAATAACTTGTGGAAATTACTGTAATACAGTGTTTACTTATTAATTAATAAACATTTTCACAGACTAAGGTAAGACACAACTAACAGGCATTTTAGTCCTTGTAGTAAATTGATTAAATAATAACCTCGGTTCCAAAAAAAATACTTAAATCTTTTTTAGGTATGAACAACAGCCATGTTTCATTTTCTTTTTATGATATTTTATTGCTAGTATTAATTAGCAGTAACATAAAATAATTGAAGGAATTATCCGAATGAACATGTATCTTTAAATCCTATAGAAACAAATATTGTAGATGGTTTGCTTTAGTTGAGAAACTAGTTAAATGCAATTTTATTGTTTTATCCTACACCTTTAATAACAAGCATGTTACAGGTCACGGAAACTATAAAACTTCGCCAATATTTAAAAAAGCGGCTATTGTTAATCTTCCAGTATTCTCTCGCGTCGCACAATTTTATCAACATTTTTGCGGTTCCTTCCGCCAATTTCAAAACTTGGAAGCATACTATTTGCACGGCTGTTATTATGACAAATGTTTAATCACACCATGATTCTAATTCATATGAGATATTAAAGTAGGTATGTATGGTGTACGTCAATCGTATTATTGGAAAATTTAACTTAAACATTTCAAACATTTTAAACGGTCTCGGAGTCGAGCCCACTAATAAGTAAAAAGCGATTTGATAGGTTTTTAACGCCTCTGTCACATAACTGAATCAAAAATCTTAGTACAGTTTTGAAAACAATGTGTTTTAAAACTTTAAAAGCTTTCGAAATGTGCTACTTTTGTATTTGATCGCTGACGAGACCCATAACGTCGACTGCTGGTTGAAGATCATTTCGTCAACTGAGGCCCAAACGTCGACCAGTATTATACAACGCCACAGAGATTGATAACTTAGCGTCAAAGACGGAAGCGACCGAACCTTGTGTGTCCATTAATATTACTGTTTCGTAATCTACATTCTACACTTTGTAGAATCTGACCAAAATGCCGACCATGTTCCAAAATGCCAAATTGTCGTAAGGGACACTTTGCCGACTCCGACCAAAATGCCGAAAAGAGATGCTGAAACGAAATC
>JABXWE010012056.1:0-53659 GCA_014611495.1 Limonius californicus
ATCGATTTGACGTAAAATTTTCTACAATAAAGTTTTATTTAAGACATACTCTTAAACTTCCTCAATAGAAAAAATAGTATAAAGAACACGTTTCATAAGACCACTTGTCGCACTCGTCCGTTGAAAAACTCGACGCTTCGCGTCTCGTTTTTCAAACTTGAACTCGTGCGTTAAGAAGAGGCCTTATGAAACTAGTTCTTTAATATACTATTGTGGGATTTGACTGTGGATTTATTCCACGACATATCTACCTTATCCCATTATGAGGCCTATGGACATTAATGAGTTTATGTATGAATGATGTTGTGTGTGGCTTTGTTACTTCTTCTGGTCAGCCAGTGGTTAGGAGAATCGTCGTTAATTCTACCCTAACGTCGAATGGATTACCGAGCTCGATACCGACCTTAGGAATTTCAGAAAAATTTCTGCCTATTCTAAAGTTCGAACCGAGGACCTCGCATTGCGAGTCTAGTCGCCTTACCACTAAGCTACTCGGCGTTCTTGTCGCTGCTTCTTAAAAAACATAAATAATCGTGGCATATAAAGAAAAATTTTTTTTTGGAGAATTTGGAGAAATTTTTGCTTTTCAAAATATTCGCCTTTAAGATTTATACACTTTTGCATGCGTTCAAACCAATTCTCGAAACATTTTTTCCACTCTGAAGTTGGTATCACAAAAACATGGTGTTTGAAGGCTCCAACAGCTTCTTGAGGCGATGAAAATAGCTGTCCACGTAGTTTTTGTTTGACATTCGGGAACACAAAGAAGTCGTTAGGCGCTAAATCAGACGAATACGGGCAATGCGACATTAATTCGATGTTTTTCTCCTTCAAATAATCAATTATTTGATGTGCTGTGTGGGAACTGGCATTGTCATGATGAAGAATGATGCGACGTTTTCGGTTGTTTTCTTGATTTCGTCGATGACTTCTGGCAAACAAATTATTGTACACCATTCAGCTTTAACTGTTCTTCGATCCCCTACAGGAATGGTTGCGACATGTCCAGTACAACCGAAGAAACAAGCGATCATTTTCTTGGAAGTGCTTCGTGAACGAACAACTTTTGTGGAATTCGGTTCATCTTGGAACACCCAAACAGTGGATTGTTGCATAGTTTCCGGTTTATACGAATATATCTAAGTTTCGTCACCTGTTACGATGTTGTAAACGACTTTTGCAGTTCCTCGGTAGAATTCTTTGAGCATTTGCTTACACCAATTAACACGAGCCGTTTTTGAGCTTCGGTCAAATTATGCGGAATCCATCGGGAACAGGTCTTTTTACAAATGTTCATGCAAAATCGAATGTACTGCAGTCTTCGATATGCCCAAGGATGTCTCTATCTCACTATAAGTCACATGCCGATCTTCTTCAATCATGTTGCGCAGAGAAACGATGTTTTTTTGGAATAACAACCGATTTTGGTTGACCTTCACGAAATTCATCACTGACAGACGCACAACCACGACGAAATTTCGCAAATCAATCGTAAACAGTCTTTTCTCTTGGTGCTGCATTACCAAAAGTTGAACGAAGCGACTCTATGCATTGTTGTTGAGTTAGGCCTCTACTACAATCCTAAAAATCGTTCAATTATAACCTTCAAGTGAAATTTCCATTGTTCCAAAATTGCTTTTTTAAACGCCCACTGTAAACAAACTACTCGGTCAATTTCTAGGCTGCCACTGTTTTCACAATAACAAATGTCAAATTTTACGAAAATAGTAATAACACATTCCAATAGCGCCACCTAGTGGTCGTTTGAAAAATCTTAAAAGGCTGCCCTTGTATAGCCAATTGTATTTAGGTTATTTAAATAGTTTTCCTTTAGTTTCTTACAATTTGTTCAGTAAAACTATAATTTTAAAATTTAGTATTGAATGATAATTTTTTTCTATCGTAGGGTGGCATACAATAAACGTTAGTATTCTGGTATTGCATATAAAAATACGCATACGATCTTCAATAATTTGCAATAATTTAAACACTACCAACCTTTTCCAATGACTAATTCGTATAATTAAGAATAGAATGTAAAGCATAAGATTAACTGAAACCATGAATCTATGTAGTATGTATATTTTTTAATATTGTAAAATTTTAATTGTCTCAGATATTACATGCAAATTTAAATAATTAATGGTATAAGAAGTTTAAAGTTTACTAGACATTTGTGATATGGGTTGCATATCCTACCAAACGCATTTGGCCGCATTAAATTCTAAAAGATAATATTTTTGTATTGTATATATGTTCCGAGTTGCTTCTTTCTAGGTGAAGCTTCAAAAACCCTAAGACCATGTTACAGCGGTTTTCAATTTTTAATCATGAAATTATCTTTTGTCGTTCTCCATAAAATCAGAAATAATCCGAAGTTAATAAACATTAGTAATTAGAAACATATACATTATTTCACTGTAATGATTATCTTTTCTTTGTTGGAGTATACCTTGTGTGGTTCTTTATAATTATTTATTCGCAACTCGGAAGGAAGCGGTAATAAAATAAATAGGTTAAGAGGAGTAGCAAAGTCCATCGTCTAAAACACCTTAGTGCTTTCTTGTGTAAAAACGGAATCCTCTTTAGTTAATGCGCTCAAGATTATTTTTTTTAGAAACCTGAAATGCGAAGCTACAGAATTGGGGCAGTTTTCTGTAAATACGATCCGTTTGCAGCTGCTCGCTACAAAAAGAATGGCATAGCAAACAGAATTATAAAAGCCATCGAATTCGTTTGAAATCAGTTCGAAACAACTTTGCAAGTTCGTCTGTTTGCTTTTAAAAACGAAATTGGAATTTCGAGAACTTGGGCCAACTTGGGCATGAAACAATTAACATTCTTACAGAAGAGGTGCCTTCGAGCAAATAAAATAACGTTAGAATTGCTGGAAAAGCAATTAAGAGTTGCACCCGAAGCGTCTTGATATTAATCAAACTTCTAGTTGGAGTACTGTCAACTTGGAGAGAGAAGAGCATCCAAAATTTAATTTCTATAAAATCAAACCGAACTTTATAGTTCTAGATATTTGAAT
Organism: Limonius californicus; assembly: GCA_014611495.1. Lineage (NCBI taxonomy): Eukaryota > Metazoa > Arthropoda > Insecta > Coleoptera > Elateridae > Limonius > Limonius californicus. The sequence goes on from JABXWE010012056.1 coordinate 3,035, forward strand.
TCTACACATACCTTTCCATCGATTTCCCTACGGAACATCACTTTTTTCCCAGATACAGTGACAGAATAAAAATCGAAAGTTTTTATGTAGATTACTTTACAGACAGATATTTGTTACTGTACCCGAATAAAAGTAAATGTAGTTATATTGTTTAAGACAAATTGGTTCATGTAAATGTTTTTTTTTTGTAGTAGCCAAGTATGCCTTCCTAGCATATACAGGCTGTTTCAGAATAGTTAGGGAGGAAGAACAGAGTAGATGCGAACAGAATTTTAAACAAAAAAAGTTTGTAAGAACATAAATCTGGAAATGTTTCCCTACGGAGTTACAGCCTGCTAAATGAAGGGACCTCGGTGGAGCAGTGCGAATACGCGCTGTAGTCGAGGTTACAGTGAAATGCTGCCGATCGGCCCCATGTTCGAACCCCGGTTGAGGCGACCGTATTTCACTTAGTTAAGTTTAAGGTGCATGTTGCGTGAATGGTTAGTATGTAAGGGACGCTCGCACCCCCTGAAGTAATGCGAAAGCGGTTCGAGGGGGGGGGTAGTAGTATAAATGAAAAAAAAGGAAAGCCTGCTGAATGAACTTCTTTATTTTCTTTTACGTACTATGAATTTAGGCAAAACAGTAATGACTCGCCGTTTTAGAGGTCCAAAAATTTAAATGACAATGTCGCTTTTAAAATACACGCTGGTTCAACTAATTCCGCAAGAGCAGTAGAAACCCAAATCAAGGACACCTCTAGAATTTTAAAGTCTGGTCTTAGATTAATCTGTAATTCTAAAGATGTAAACATTATAAATATTTTTAACTGTCATACATCAATGATCGACATTTCAAATTTTATTATGTTGTTTATTTAATAGATTGATTACAGTAAGAGTCGTTACAATTACAAATTACAATACTGTGAATTTAAAGATGTTAACAGTGGAACATACAATTTTCATATTAGAATCTTATTTTCATAATGGCACAGAGAATGAAAATGATGAATGGCAATATTCAATTCAAACCTGTTTCACAGAATTTCTACGGCGTTATTCGAATGAGGTTGCAAACTTCACTTATAACAATTTCTGTCAAACTGCCAAGATTATTGTGAATAATTTTAGAGAAAGTGGAAGCGTTGAAGGGAAAAGGGGACCAGGTAGACCTGTGAAAAGAATTGCAGAAGTTATTGATACTGTTAGGGATAGCATGGAAACAACTCCTTCTAAGCCGATTAGTAAACTAAGCCAAGAAATTGATTTGTTGTACGGTACTTGTCGAACAGTTAAAAAAAGATTTGAACATGTTTCCGTATAAAACGCAAGTAGTTCTTTAACTTTTACCGATTTTATTGATTTTCAACCTAGAACAAATTTTTTTCTTTCATTCTTAATCAATTCCTCTTTTACCTTAGGGTGTTGAGGTTGCAATTCATAGATTCGGGATTAATTGAAAGTGGTGGGTCCCCTTTGGACGTGCATCACGCTCCTCCCGATCCCCTCAACTACATTCGCTTTCTACATTTTGACTGTTTGTGTTAATTGTATGAATGATGTTGTGTGTGGCCCTCTTACTTCTCGTGGCCAGCTAGTGCTTAGGAGAAACGCCGTTAATTATACCCAACGTCGAATGGTTACCGAGCTCGATACCGACCTTAGGAATTACAGAAAAATGTCTGCCTATCCCAAGGTTCGAACCGAGGACTTCGCATTGCGAGCCTAGCCCTCTTACCACTCGGCTACTCGACGATCTTGTCGCCGCTTCTTAAACAGTATAAAAATAATGACATATTGGATCTTACTTGGTTCAGCGATGAAGTATGGTTTCACCTCAATGGGTATCTTAACAGCCAAATATGAGAATACGGGAAACAGTTAATCCGCATAATATGTTCGAGGAAACACCGTTACATCCACAACAGATCGGTTTATGGGTTGCTAGTTCAAGAAGGTGAATAGTTTACAATTTGTTTTTGCAGAAAGTAAATATAAATGCTGATTATTATCTTCAGAATATCTCAATTCCCTCTTGCAATGAACTTCATGATGATGAAATTAGAAATGGTTACTTCCAGCAGAACAATGCTACAGCACATACTGCTAATCGTGTCATGCAATGTTTACAGGAATTTTATGATGATCGGTAAATTAGTAGACATTTGTTTCCACCAAGGTTACACGACCTTACAATTCTAGACCTCATTCTATTCCCTTATCCAAAAGACAATATTTTTAGTAATAGACCACAGAATCTAGAACATTAACAAAATGCGATTTGACAACAGTTACATGAACTTACCCCTGATACTCTGGTGAATGCGTTTGAAAATCTTAAGAAAACAGTGCATGTATGTTTAGAAAACAATGGTCAACATTTTCAACATCTTTTGTAGAATCCTTTATTTACTTTATTCTGTAAATGTGTATGCAACAATTTTATTTCAAATAAACGTTTATGTAGCCCATAACTGCATAAACGCACTATTTCGACCACAGGGACTGCAGAACAATAGACATGGCAATGTAACCTTCAATATAGCTAACTAAAAGTCTAAACAAACACTGGCACAATAGAAAGTGTTAATTTTAAATTTCTATTAATTAATTAAATAAATAACCTAATAAAATTTAAAATGTAAATTCTCAATTATTAATGTACGACAGTTAAAAATATTTATAATGTTTACACCTTAATAATTACAGATTAACCTAAGACAAGACTTTAAAATTCCAAAGGTATTTCTGATTTGGGTTTTTATTGCTTTCTCGGTATTAATTATATTAGAATTTAACAAAAAAAGCATCCTACTGTGTGCAACTGTACTACAGTGAAAACTTAACAAGTGTAAAACAAATAGCAACGTTTTATGTAATTCAGTAAACGTTCAAGAATGCCTTCATTTTGTATGCCTTGTTTTTACATATTTAATAATTCATTTAAAAACCGGTCTCGATTTAGCGTGTCATCTTTAATTCATGTACACGCCTCTATTCTATTTTGTAAATCATGCTTACTACTGGAGTTTCGTATAGTATTTCTTAAATGGTACCCCAAAGAAGAAAATCTATTTGAGTCATATCGGACATTCTTGGTGGCCATGGATGCACAGCTTCTCTTCTAATCCAATTTCCTCTAAATACATTATTTATGTAATTCCAATCCAACTGTAGCAAGCAGGACAGCCATCATGTTGGTACGTCAAAGTTTTTCTCTCACATTCACTTCTACATCTTCCAACAACCTGGGTAAAATGTTTGTAGGAAACCCAACTAACGTTGACCAGTTATACGTATTAAAGGAAGAAGTGAGCTCCAATATAATATGGTTACCTACCATGCCACACCAAATATTTACAGAAAAAGTTTTTGAAAAAGGTTAACACGTATTCAGTGCGGATTCTTTTGAGCGTAATACTGCGAGATATGCCTATTCATTTAACTATTTTTTAAGAATTTTTCCCCATCGCTAAACAATCGACAATCTAAAAAAGATAAATCCAAAACAAGTTGATTCTGAAAGAAACAAAATTGCAATCTTTTTTGAGGATCATTTTTATGTAGTTTGTGCACCAAAGTAACGTGGTAGGGCTGAAATAAATTTGCTTTCAAAATTTCCCTAATTGAAGTTTTACTAATATCCACATTTGTGGTTAAATCTTCTTAACTTTCGTAAAGATTCTCATTTACTGCCTTTAATACGGTTAGTTCATATTCCATATTCGTAATCGTTCTGGGCCAGCATCTTCTGGAATTAATAAATTTATCTTCGTTTCTTGAAGAAGTTTTAATCCATCTAAATATTCTTTTTTAGACGGTGGACTTTTAGTTGGATAGCGCCTGATATGTAAATTGCGGACTGCAGCCGTATTTTCCTGGCATTCCCAAAAAATATGCAACACATCTGTTTACTTGTTATGTGGGACATCTCGGTTTGGTATTGCTAAAAGTAAGTAACGTTGATCAATGTAATTAAATTAAAGAAAACGGGATGTTGGTTGCTGTGTCATCGGTATGTTGGATTACCTCAATCACTTTTAAGGGGGGAAAACTTAGCTGGCCCCCTCTACATATCCTTAGATAGAATGCTTTACGTGATTTTAAACATCAACAGAGAAAATAATCTTTTCATTTTAATTATTTAATAGAATTATAGTTTTTTATTTCCCCAAACGCGTCGTGGTGCTATAAAATGAGACTATTATTATTATTATTATCAATCATTAGAAACCGCGTAGTCTAATGGGTACAACCGCGGCTTGCGTCGTATATATATATATATATATATATATAGGTTCGGTGGTACGGAGCCCATGTTAAGCTGTAGGTCCCCTATATTTGTGACACTTTAAAAGCTAAACAGAGGAGATCGCCGCGTTACTAAGAGTTACAGCTTTTGAAGAGGAAGAAGCATATTTCAGTACTTCTACTTGATGCTTTTGGTTGTTTCATTTGTATTTTCTTTAAATTGTTGTTATAAACTAAAAAAGTATGTAGTCTATTGTAGCAGTTATAACAACTTTTTCTATACAGAATTAGTAGTTCTACGTTACAGTAAAGAATATACAGAGTTATCTATTTAAAAATAGGCTATTTTTATTGTAACTAAATCGGAAGAGATAGAATAGAACTGTCCATAGATTCTGACAGTTTTCTGTTATTGTTAGTACTTCGTCTAAGAATCTTTTCCTATCTCACTTGCATAAATACGATGTATGTTATTAATATTTTAACGTGCCACAACGATGAATATCGTGTGTAGTTAATAATTTACTTCTGTATCGAAACATACCTCATTATTTATACATCGTTCGTATCCCTTCCAACTGTCTCAACTTTTTCGTTGTGTCGATGAAAAATGTTGAGTTATACACTCTACAACTGTATTTTTTGATGTGTCACATATCAATAAACAACTCTATTTATAGAATTTCGACGGAATCTAAACAGGAGTCCCAAACCAGGGGCATGACCCTACCAAGCCGATGACATCAATTCATGTTCAGATTTATCCTGACAATAAATCGTTCTATTTTTATACGATTAACAAATAAATCAAAAAAAGTATTATTCGTCACTTCGTTTATTCTTTTATTTTAATCATATAGCTTCGAATTTACAACCGGGAACAACCATAAATGTAGGTGCCCTTTTTAAAGGTTTCGGTTTCTAAGTTGACTCAGCCTTAAATTAGTATCTGGGGGTAACACCTTGGGGTAATAACAGGAAGCTGAAGCGTAGTGCTGGCCACACTATCTTTCTGGCAATGCCTACTGGCTTTATAAAAGGTAGCAGCTGTACCTGCTACTCTCCCAAAGGCGTCGAGACGCTATAAGGGGAGATTATTATAAAACGGTTTAGAAATAAACTACTTGGCAATGTTTTAAAATTATCATACCAACATTACTGAAAATTCTCTAAAATTTTATTTTGGATGTAATCGAAATTGTGTTCTTCAAAATTATTTTCAGGCCAATGTTAATGGTTCTTTTGTAACTTACGAACCCTTTCTTTATAACAGAAGTTGTAGGCTATTGATAAACCTTATAATGTCTCCGGACTTCGAGTCCCTTATTTCGTTAGGTGTCATGGTTGCTTTTCTGAAAATTCTATGTCTGCGTCGACAGGCAGTATCGCATTGCTGAGAAACAAAGCAAGTTTTGCTTTATTCTGCGAAACAGGGATGAACTGTTTTGCTTGACGTTGTCCTGGTATATACTGCCAGTATGAGGATTTCTGTTGTTCCTCCCATAGTTTTATGTGGCTTTTCTGTATTCCACAGCAAGGACCAGGTCCAGAAAATGGGGTCGTTGCTCGGCGTTTTGCGAGTTCGTCGGCCTTTTCATTGCCTGGTACGCCCTCATGCCCTGGCACCCACCACAAAGTAACGTGGTTTCTGTTTGCCACTTGTTTGAGCTTGTTCAGGCACTCCTAGACTAGCTTCGACACACAAGTGGAGGTTTTTAAAGCCTTTACTGCTGCTTGGCTGTCTGTGAGGATGTCAATTGTTTCACCTTTATATCCTTTCCTGAGCTTTATCTTTGGGCAGAGGTTTATGGCATAAACCTCAGCCTGGAAGATGGTAGTTACGGCACCGAGGGGTTCGGAAATGCGGCAACCGGGTCCATAGACCCCCGCTCCAGTTGCTCCTCCTTCCATCTTAGAACTATCGGTATACCACTGGAGGGATCTTTTTTGAAGGAAGGTTCTCCTGGGGACCACACTTCCCGGTCTGTGATGGTCACTCTAAAAGGTTGGTCGAAGTTGTATTTTATTGCATAAAATCCGATACGGTGTAGGCCGTTCGCTCTAGGTGAGTGAGAATACCTAAGTGGCCTGTCAGATCTTCTGATTTGAATTTATTTGTCCTTGCAAGTGTGAGCCCACGTAGTATTGCCTCCTTTTGAGTCTGAAGGTGTAGGTACATTAGTCCTAACATGGTCTCTATTGCTGCAGTTGGACAAGTGCTCATTGCATCTGTTATACTCAGACAGGCGAGACGTTGTTTTTTCTCTAGCTGTAACTGAGTACTAATCTGTTTTGTTGTTGGCCACCACACGACTGCTGCGTAGGTGACCATTGGTCTTATTATAGCCACGTATGATCAATGGATCATTACTGGTTTTAGCCCCCAGTTGCTTCCTACCAGCCTACGGTATGCTAGGGATGCTAGAACTGCCTTCTTCTGCAGTTTATCAATGTGTGAATTCCACGTCGACTTCTGGTTTAGTGTAACTCCTAAGTATTTGACTTCATTACTGAAGTCAATAACCGCCCCTTCTAGCTTGGGAGCTTTTAGTTTTACTCTACACCTGTGCTTGTGTCTGTATACTTGTTGAACATCGGAAGCCACTTTTATATTATACAATTTAAAGAATAATGAGGAGTGCACTTCATGAATCTGAAAACGGTATATTTTTTTGAGTAATTGATTGTCAATATCAAATTTTTAAAAATATACAACCAGATTTTGACATATCATAAGTGTTGGCATTGTAAATATCTGATAATTTATATCTTAGTAAAAATATCCTGCTGCTAAAGTAAAAGATTCTGATTTTTGTTCTTATTCTTCATACTTCTGAAAAGTGTTGAACCCGAGCGCTTTTAATTTTTTTTTAAATTAACATGCCGTGAAAAATCGGCACGTAAGGTTACTAATTTTAATAATACGCATTTCAAAGGCAGATTGTGCCCTTGAAACGATATTTTCTACACGGAAACATTTTACGAATATAGAAACAGTGATGATATTTTGTGAAAACTATTTAACAGGTTCAAAATTAAAAGTAAAGTAGGAATCAGAATTGTATGTACGACAGTAGAATTAAACCGTTATAGAAAATATAATTAATGGCTATTATTGCTAATTGCACCCGCATCTAATTGGAAATGTTTGCTATCACATCAATTAAACTTGTGTATCATTTTTGCGCCATTGTTTTATTCAATAATAAATAATATTTTAATCCATTTCGGATCAAACATATTCAGAATTATGTGCAATGTTTAGTTTGCTAATTGAAAAATGAAATATTTTCAAAAGTATTGATTTTGTAATAACGCAAGAGAAACAACAAGAGAGGTAAAGTATTATTGCCGTCAATGTCAACAGAAACGGTACTATATACATTCCTACAAAGAACCATTAAAATATGGCAATTAGCAAATTTCCGTCGAAACGTATAAATCCTTGATAATATTATGTACAAGGTGTGGTTTCGCATAAATTTATTCAATTATGCCTTCCTCACATTTCCATTAGCATAGTAATAACAGTGATAACACACATTATACACATCATTCTGTTTTTGTTTAGCAAGCTGATGTTAATTAGCAAATGCTGCAGGCTTTCTGCTTATCATTTCATTTTCAGTATTGATTCCCAGCAACTGTTTGCACAACTGCATGTTTTTTTTTTTCTGAAAATGCGCAATAGTTTTTAACAAAAACATTGTATTGTAGACTATAACAGTCCACTTATACTAAAACTGGCCACATCGTCTTAGAATTCTGTCCTGTCCTGTTTTCCTAGGCCTGTTTTTCTGCCGAGCGAGCTCATCTGGGCTGAGAGCTCAAAATGGTGGTGTATATTAGATTTATTGACGACATATTTCTCACGCTCGAAATTTCCTCATGATAAAGGATCAGTCTTTTCGGTAATTTTATTTTACAAATGTATCGCGTAATGGATTCTTCAGAGGCCCGGAGGGAAGATGTACTTTAAGTAATCCTTTGAAATATGAAAAATATAAGCTGATCAGTATGCTGTGTGATTGATGTAGATGTAATTATACATTGCAACTGCTGGCACAACATTGGAAATGCAATTTGTGGGAGCTATTACGCTAGTGATTCGTTATAACAGCTTCAGTTTTGGTTAATTTGAAGTAGGTATTTAATTTATGTATTCTTTATGGCTGTTAGTTTTCAGTAAACTGTTTAATTTTTTTGTCACATAATTAGAAAGAATTGTAATTTATTTATTTTAATTATATTTAATCTATAACTTTTGAAATCAACAATAATAGAAACATCTTATGGATTTGTGCAGACAAAAACATATTACTGTTTTCTAGTAGGACGATTGCGCGCTTAGAAATTCTCACGTGATCAAGTAAAACAAATATCGAATTATGTATTTAAGTCGATAGAGCCACTATTATATATCAATTAGGTGTATTTGTTTAGAAGGGATAGGTAAAAGGTTTCATTCGCATTTTCTTATCTATACCTCCTTTTCTCTTAGTATTTAGAGTTAAACAATTAATTATTTATACAGGGTTGGACGTATATTTTAAGATATATATATATATATATTGCTGCGTTACAAAAGGCTAAAATTGAGTTATCTTAACTTATTACTAAATATGTAAAGCTATGTAAAGCTTTCCCGAAAGAAATAATTTATTTAAACGCATAAAATTTACATTTAATTTATTTACAAATATGGTTTGTCTTGGATTGGAGTTACCTTAAGAAAGGCATAGCGGAGACTTTTCAACAGTTTTACGCTTTACTGAGCTGTAATTTTCATAATATTAGAAAAAATGGAAAAAATTTGGCAGCTATAGATTACATTGTAATATTTCATAAATTATAACTATTTTTTGGTAAAAAATATGTTGGAATAAAGTTATCTAAGAAGAAATAAAGTTTAATTACAATGTTTTTAAAAGAGGTTATGTTCTTTAAAACCAAACAAAACTCAAGTGATCGTGTTAATAATGAAAGTTTGGAAGTTATTTACTTTTGATCGGAAATTCATGTGCCAAGAATTAAGCTGTACTACACAATAGTTATTGGTGGTAGTTGGTGTATAAATTTTGATCAGATTGCAAGATATGATGATAAGAAACGCAACTGTACCGAATTTGATTAGGATAAATGCAATGATTCATTCTAAGGGCGACTGTATCTAAATATGCATCAAGTTCAAAAAAGGTGGGTGAAACCAAAGCAGTTCCAAAAATAAAAGTTGATTTATAAACTAGATTAAAAGAATATTTTAATGTATTTCTTTCTTGATGTTATTTTATGTAACAAAGATAAATGCGTTTGTAATCATATTGCTAAAAGATTGGTGAAAAGATTTAGATTAAACAGCATCTACTGTACGTGTACGTCTACGTGTACTTTTAAACGATTTATCTAATGTTTTTCATTCGTGTATATCCCTTATTTGTTGTCAATCGTTTGAATATTTGCAGTGAGTCCCATTTTGCAATAGTAATTACCCACAGATGGCTAAAAGATTTAATTACCTGGAGAATCAAATTAATTTCGTTAAAGAGTTCATGTATAGATATGCTGTATGAACAATTTATTAATGTTGTACCTAATTCACTTTTCTGATTATTTATTTAACGTGATAAAACAAATATTACTTGTAATTACAGCAATAATTTTTGGCTCTGCAACGTGTGGCATAATAATTCAGAGCAATAATTTTTGGCGCCCAACGTGGGGCTTAATTATACAGCAATATGTATATTTATATAATTATATAATAAACAAAAATTGGCGGGTCCGTGAGATTTTTAAAAAAAGGATGATAAATATGAAACATCGGGTCTGTTTCGTTTTTATTGACCCACTCTGTATAAGAAAGCTATAACTAACGACACAATCACAAATAAACCTATTTCTTCTGTTTGAAGCCTTAATTTTTTTTATATAAATTCTTGTTAATAACTTACTAACTGAATATTTTCCATCACCACTAAGCTTTTCATTTATGAAATGTGGATAAATAAAACAATTTTTAGTAGTGTAATTTTCTGTGGGTCCTACATCCTTAACGAGCCATATTAAACATCATTAAATGTAATATTTGTAAGTTAATTTCGCAACACCGTAAAAACTAACGTATAAACAATTAACGTGCTATTTAGTTCATTAAAATTTACAATGGAAAAAATGTAATTAAAACCTGTGTCGAAAGGGATTTCTAATTAAAGCTAGCTTTTGTGTAACAGTGTAACATATACAAAAACATTAATGAAGTTGGTTGATTGGGTTCAAAAGGCATACAATAATTACAAGTTACAGTTACGGTTAACAAGTAATATTAAGGTAACAAGGTATGTTAATCTTTGAAAATGTTTGTTAGTTAATGTTGAAAGGCATGATGTAATTAAAAAGTATATTTGTAATTAAGAGGTAGTAATGTAATATTAATGCTAAACGTTATATTTGTGGTTAAGAAGTAAGAGTCTATCTAGGGATGTTTTGTAGAGAGTGGATGGGGCATGTGCACGCTGCTGTGAAGCTACCTAGGGACACCAACATTAGATGTGCAGTAAAGGGTGTCGCATAGGATTCTCGAAGTATTATTAAAACTTCGTATTCGTATTTGTTATTACTGAACTATTTTGCTTTAAACAATTTAGGTAAGATTACCAGCAGGGGTAGGTGGCGTCAGTTAGGTATTTCATAAAATTATTCAAACTTCGTAGTGCCACCTAATATTTAATTATAATTATTGTATAAGAATAATTAATTAATTGTGTTTTTAAAATTCCAGCTACTTGTCAAGGTATATTAGCCAAAGATTCGACGTCCTCTCGCTATGAAAAATGTTTATTTTAAGAATTTGCAATATAGAACTTTTAAATGTGTTTTGCAGTCATCTTTTCGGGCTTAGAACGTTTCATCGTAGGATTGTTAGATGCTGACGTTTCGTTAACCATTGCAAGTAGCATTATCAAAGCCTAATGAATGTCTGACCGTCGGATCTAGTATTAATAGGTTTCTCTTGGCCATGGTTGGCGGAGAAGTCTCGGTTCATGTGCTGGTGCCGATTGATTCGGTAAGCCCATGCTTGTTGTCTGCGGTGGTGTGTGTTTTCTGCTGCGATTTTATGTTGCTTTAGCGTCTTTTTCCAAGAGTTACTTAATGGGGCCACAAAGATCTCTCCTCGGTTGAAATTTTGTTGGTGGTTTTCTATTTTTATAGATTTCCTTATGAGGCGTTGGTCCCAGTGTTGAAATCTTGTTTCTTTAAAGATTATCTTGAGGCCTGTGGTTGCAACGTGTTCAGCTAGAGCTGACTATGTAGTTCGACGGTGTTTGCAGTTGCTGATGTGTTCTTGTTTTCGCAATTTTACTGTGCGGCCGGTTTGTCCAATGTAGCATTTTCTACACTAGCAGGGAATTTTAAATACTCCTTGGCACTGCAGCTGAGATATTGGGTCGTTAGGTTTTCTGTATTGCTGGCATAAAGTGGAACGTGGTGCAATTTTGTCTGTGGTGCCTCGCACATAAGCATATGTAATCTTTCTTCTCTTTGGTAACCGGTGGTTCATTTGCCTTGCTGATTGATCTACGAATTTATTTGGGTTTGTAACCATTTTTTGAGAGGGAGGACTTCAGGTAGATTTTTGCTCTCGATAGACTCCCGGTATCGGATACGCAGCCCGAAATGGAAGCTGAAACCTAAAGCTTCACATGTTGATTTTGCTGCATAGATTTAAATAAGGTGACTGTTTTCTCAGCTTACGTTGAGGCGTTTGATTTCTGTTTGTAGATTTTGAATTGTAGAGCAGGTGGATAAACGTTTTTGCTTTTCAGCGTTTTTAGTTTTTACCTTAATACTAAATATTTTAGTGATTCTGTATAAAAGTTGGGTTTTTGAAAGAAGCTAGCTATCATGGAAATGCCGAAGATATGGTTGCAACTATCTTGATAGAAACGGGTAGTTCTATTTGCAGGTTTACATACAGGTTATCTTGTAAAGATCAATCATTGTTATGTGGATGTAAAATTGCAAACAATATCTTTGTATAAATAAATAAACAAACAAAATAAATAAAAAGGAAACAAATTCAACCGCCATGGATACATATAGCATAATGATAATAATTATAAACATTTTATACTTAATGTCTTACATATCGGTACACAACGTACCGTTTTCATTCCACAAAGTGTTGCCACACAATTATAAATTAAAATTAAAATTAACAAAAATATGTATAGACTCGGTTGGTTACCTGGGACACCATTTGCATCTTGGCTTGGCGTCACCAAATTGTATAGTCGGTGTAATATTCTTGAGCTTACCATATAGTCTAACCTATAAAAACGATAATTGATTTAACAATTAAATAAATATTAAACAGGCGCTCCAAACTACTGGTGGTCAATCATTCCGTACACTCTTTATATAAATTAAATATAGAGATAAGAGTTTGTTAAAAACGTATCTACAAAATGATATTAATATTTTACAGTTTGAAAGTTGGGTCGTAACACCATTAATTGTTGAATTCTCTAGAATAAAAAGTTCTTTCCATCTCTTGAAAACTTCCGTTCAACGAATACTTCAAAAACTGATTTCCATATTGTTATAAACATTTGAGAGATTTAATAATTTTTAAGTTTGGATATATAAATATGTAATATAATAAACGTTGAAAATGAAAGACTTGAGAAAATGGAAAGCTTCTAAAAACTCATTTGTTGATAATTCACTTTCGAAGTTACGAAGCAACAAACACTCGTACAAACATCAAATTTTACCTGCAAAATGAAACTTTTTGTGTTATTATGTATAAATATTAAATATTGTTGCTAGTTAGACATTTCTAGATTTTGCAAGTGATGTAAATGCAACATCTCTCCATATTAAGCAATAATGAAAATTTAGAAAATTTCCTAGAGGTTTCCGTTTTTCTTAGAGTTCTTTAATGCTTTATTAAGTACTGCTTTCGAATGAAATCATGCAGCTTTTCTTTTTCTTCCTGTTTTTAACGCTTGATGTAAAATGTGGAAATACAAGCAGCCATTGTGGTTAGTCATGCCAGACCGTTTTGTGTTATTGTATTAACCTACGCTGGATAAATAAGTAACAAGCAAAGCTTTCAGTGTTAATTATCACACAAGACATGGCGCAGTCGGTAGTCTGTCATTGTATACATTTTTTATATTTTAGCGTGCCAGAAAGTTCATGTATTAAATATGCAAATTGAATGTTAACTTGAAACAATTAAATGAGATTACAAACCGTTTGAAAGTGTGCTGGTTATTCAATATTTAAAAATTGGTTTTCTAATCTTTTTGTTAATTTCAAGATGAACATTAAACTTTTCTAGATTTGAATGTGAAATATTACCTTTTATATCCATTTTTATATTCCTGGCGTACACATTTAAAGGAAAGGCATTTTGGAATTGGGTATCTTGTAAAACGTTTCTTGTCTCTGTTAGTAGTTGAAAATAGATTTAGAGTTGAAATGTCTTTGTTTTTTCCGGGTAACACAGTAATTGAGCATATGGGCGGTTCGTTTGAATAGAGTCTCCCTGCAATATCTTATAAACCACATGAGATAATGCAACAAAATTAACGCCGCTTTCTTAATCGGAGAGGGAGACCAGACTGCGTAATCAGCGCCGGCTTAAGATTCACGCCCTCAATCCCGGCAACCTCATCATTAAAACGTTAAATGTCACTATGCCCTTCGTAGAACATGAAATTAGAGGTCATGATGTCTTTGCCGTAAAGAAAATTGTAATCGATAGATTCATTTTAACGAACTTTTCATAAAGTTGTTCTCATCAAAACTAAATAGTGTGGTGGTAGAAATTATTACGTTTGATTACACTTCTTAACTTTGTTCTTCTACAAAACATAACCTCAATTACAAATATAATTTATATAAGAATCACGAAAATGCTAAATAGCAATAGAGGATATTTTTAAACTCTGCTTTACGCAAAAACATCTCGCCCACTAAGTTTGTCCTTTTCGTTTATTCTTTCTCTAAGGTCCTTAGCCGTTTTGGTTTGACAATGTTTTAAAATGGTTAATTTTAATTGTCGCCATAATAAATAGTGGAGAGTTTAGTTAGGGCGTTCTGATTTCTACACTATTGTTCCTCTTCTATCCATCCATTAACCAGGAAACCTGTATTTTAGTGACTGCCGGACTGAGAAAGGCCGTCATCCTGTCGAAAGCAAAGTTGTTATTCGTTTAAAAGTAAATTACTTTCTTCGTGACGTTGATTTTCTACGGCCTCTGTTATTAAAGTGGAGGGAATCTGGGAAATGTTAGCGTGTTGAAGTTTGATCTATGGATAGGACCAATAAGGCTATCTTCCAGGATATCGATCAAAAAGGTGTGTCTTTTACAAATACTTTTCAGTATATTTAGATTATTCTTGACGATTTCTTCATAGAATAACTACTACTGTCAAAGTCATCTTCATTTTATTGAATTATTTATATAATAAACTTATATTTTGTGGGCATTTAGTTAATTTATTTTGAGCACTTTATGAACTGCACGGAGCTAAATGTCACCAACGTTGGAAACCTGGAAAAGCGCCAGGAACTACGAGTTCGATGCTTAATTAAAACTTTTAGATCGAATAGTTTTTTTAATTAAAGCAGATTTAGTTACGATATGTGCTACTTTGAAATATACGAATTTTGGCAGATGCAGCAGCTAGTTTGAACCACCTATTTTCAGCATTGCAGTGGAAAGAGACGGAAATAGCTGCTTTAACAATAGTTGTTCACTCTGTACTTCAACTTACTTAGTCCAAGAGTATTGTACCCGTCTTTTACTTTAAGAAATTGTCTATCTTTCAAAATGTAATTGACTCTAATAAAATCTGGCGGTTAGTAGCATACAGTAGCCTTATCAGTAACTTTCAGTGATACAGCAACAATTTAATAGCAGACCACCATGTTTATCTAAAATTTATTTTAGGGCAATTTATATTTACAAAATAGATGCAATAAAAAATTACTTTGTATAAGCGATGCGGGTCCGTGTGTAAAATGTTAGGATATATTCTTCTATTTCGTTAGTTTTAACCAAGGATATTATATAGAGTGGATGCGGCACGCGCACGCTGTTGTGAAGCTACTTAGGGACACCAACTATACGTAAAATAATGCACATTTCTTTTTTGAAGAATTGTAAAATGCATATGCCACACAATGTACCATTTTAATGACACAAAGTTACGCCATATAATTATAAATTTAAACTTAGTATGAGCGAAAGTATTTATAAACCCAATTGGTGACATGGGACACCATTTGCACGTAGGTTTGGCACTGCAAAATTGTATAGCCGGTAGTGTGCAATGCCGCTTCCACTCTCTATAACATCCGTGATTTTAACAGAGATTTCAATTTAGTAACAAGGAGATACGAGGGCAGCCTATTAAGTTTTTACAAAAACTAGGAAATAAAAAAAATTTTTTTGGAACAACTGTTTTATTGCTTTCAAAATATTCACCTTTAAGATTTATACACTTTTGCATGTGTTCTAACCAATTCTCGAAACATTTTTTCCACTCTGAAGTCGGTATCTAAAAAACATGGTTCTTGAAAGCTTCAACAGCATCTTGAGGTGATGAAAATCGCTGTCCATGCATTTTTTTGTTGACATTCGGAAACAGATAGAAGTCGTTAGGCGATAAATCAGGTGAATACGGGCTATGAGACATTAATTCAATGTTTTTGTCCTTCAAATAATCAATTGTTTAACGTGATGAGTGAGAGCTGGCATTGTCATGATGAAGAATGATGCGCCGTTTTCGGTTGTTTTTCCTGATTTCGTCTATGACTTCTAGCAAACAAATTGTTGTGTACCATTCAGTTTTAATTGTTCTTCGATTCTCTAGAGGAATGGTTGCGACATGTCCAGTACAACCGAAGAAACAAGCGATCATTTTCCTTGGAAGTGCTTCATGAACGAACAACTTTTGTGGGATTCGGTTCATCTTGGAACATCCAAACAGTGGATTGTTGGTTAGTTTCCTTCTTCTTCTTCTTATTCTTATTAAGTAGGCTATAAGCCTGTTTAAAACCAACTTATAATGTCAATTATATTTCTTCTGATGTTGAAGTTCAACACTCCTTCCATCTTTTTGGAGGTCTGCCTCTCTCTCTTTTCCCTTAGTTTCCTGTTCATACGAATATATCCAAGTTTCGTCACCTGTTACGATGTTGTATACGGATTTTGCAGTCCCTCGGTCGAACTTGTTGAGCATTTCCTTACACCAATTAACACGTTCTTTTTGAGCTTTGGTCAAATTATGCGGAATCCATCGGGTACAGATTTTTTTCACAGCTAAATGTTCATGCAAAGTCGGATGTACTGCAGTCTTCGAAATGCCTACGGATGTCTCTATGTCACTGTAAGTCACACGCCCATCTTCTTCAATCATGTTGCGTATAGCGTCGATGTTGTTTGGAATAGCAACCGATTTTGGTCGACCTTCAGGCAATTCATCACTGCCGGACGCACGACCACGATGAAATGTTGCAAATCAATTGTAAACAGTCTTTCCTGATAGTGCTTCATTACTAAAAGTTGAACGAAGCGATTTTATGCATTGTTGTTGAGTTAGGCCTTTACTAAAATCGTAAAAATCATTCAACGAAGACCTTTACGTGTAATTTCCATTTTTTCACATTACTGCTTCTTTGCTCACTGTAAACAAACTACTCGGTCAATTTCTAAGCTGCCACTGTTTTCATAGTAACAAATCTCAAATTTTACGAAAATAGTAATGACACATCTCAAAAGCGCCACCTAGTGGTCGTATGTAAAAACTTAAAAGGCTGCCCTCGTAGTATTCGATCTGCGTTTAAGAAAGCCTGGGTTATTTAAAAAAATTGCCTTATTTCATGACTGTCAAATTTTGGAAATTTATAATATTGCAAAGCGATGTTTCCATATGTTATGAATTTTCTTGGAAAACTGAAAAGTTGGAAAGTAACTCGGCAGAGCGAGCGTGTTTGGTGCTGATCATGAAGATGATTTTGGTAGTGCTTAATTTTTCTAATATTAAAATGACCCTTGAGGCGGCCGTAGGCTAGAGGTTAGACTTCTACGCTGAAGGTCCTGGGTTCAATTCCCAGTACCGGAACATCGGATTTTTAACGGCCGTTCTCCGTCGCAAGGCAATGGCAAACCAGCGAGGCATTCTGCCTAGTAAATCTTCTCTGGAGTAGAAGTGTTTACACTTCTTATGGTTCGGAGCCCACGTTAAGCTGTAGGTCCTCTATGTCTGTGGCACTCTAAACGCGCAACACAGGCATAGGAGAGAAGATCGCTACGTCTCGTAAGAGATAAAGCACCATAAGAAGAAGAAAATGCCCTTAATACCTACATTAACGATACATGAAATACATTGTTCTGTTAATAGTAAGAGTGTACCATATCCCTTTAACAGAAACAACCAGTGTGCTGGTCGATCATGGTTTATGGATTTTGTCTGAAGTTAGCCGACGAAATGTCCCAATAATGAATTCAGAAGTAACAAATCTACTACGTTAGAGTACTTTAAGAAGTCAGAAAAGTGTTTAGAATATGAAATTACAATATAAGCTCGAAAAACATGGATGAGGAGGAAGTGTGCCAACTTAGAATCCACCATCACAAAGTGCATTGACTTCTCATAACATCCGGGCTTCCTCAAAATGCTACAGTAATTGGATGCGTTAATGCCGTTAGTAAGTTAATTCCGGCATGCTTATTTCTAAGACCAAAAATTGATGCAACTGTCAAAATGTTTCTCAACGGCTACATGAGAAGAGAGACATTTGTAAATTATTTTAGCGAATACATTATTACCTGGTTACTTATTATTGATGGTGCTAACCATATTTTGGATTACATTATTGTTGAGGCTGCTGGTTGTAATGATACTGCGTTCCTGTGTTTATCCATTATCACCACTAATCAACTTTGCATTGTGAACAAACCTAAATCACGTGTCAACATAATTGTTTTCGAAGTGAGGCTTAAATGTGCAATCCTAGGCAACGGCCTCATAAGTTTTCAGTTTATGGGAACCTTTCTGCCCAAACCGGAAGCGATATCGGAAGAATCTTCTGATCTATGCGTATTTTCAAAAGACATATGTTTATTTGAAGATGATAGAAATGATTATTATCAGGAAGGTAATATTCTCTTGATGTAACTCATTGATAAAAAGGAACTCATAGCTAATGAGATTAGTAATAGAATAAATCTTTTATTCACTGATTTGCTAGCTATGTAAGAATTGGAACAAAGAAAAGGTGTTTTGTGTAGGGCTCGAAAAACACATTAGTATTTATTTGCAACTAGTATAATATTTCGAATCCAAAAAAATTAAGCTTGATATAAAAATCAATCTTGGTTAAAACCCACAGTTTGCCGAACAGTTAATGTAAGCCAATGTAACTTATTAAAATCTTGTGCTGCAACCCAGTATACACATCTTCCCTCCAGCTTTCGCAAGCGCGGATAGATGATACCAAAAAAATCTTATTCAAGTTGCTCAGATGCAATGTTAAACTGTAGGTCTTCCGTGCTTCTACATTGACGGTGGGGAGTAGGACCTAGCAGAGAATAGTGCCGGTGCGCAGCAGGGGGGGGGGGGGGTATAGGTTAACCTTAACGTTAATTGTCTAGTGTGAAATTTAGAAGCTGCATTACGAACGGGAAGGTAATTCTTAGTTAATTGAATAATAGATTGATTTCCCAGTGTCTCATGCAGAAAGCCATTCTAATTGAAACTCCAAAGGAAATATATTTACAATTCGCCACACGCCATTCCCTGATTTACAATTCGTAAAGAAAGAATGGAAGAAGAATGGAATATTTGTAGTTGCAGAAGTATGACATTTTTTACGTTTGTTTTGATATTGACGTTAGTCCACCTCTACTTTCTTAATTTCATCAAAATGTTAACATGTTTCTGAGTAAAGTTATCCAACTAAATTTTCGAAAATTCCGTAGGGGAGTTAGAGGCGCGTTTTTCTGCCGAGTAAGCATCATTTTGTACACTATTTTAATATCTATTATTACACATAACGTTAAAAAATCAGAGAAAGCTTCATCTGGGTTTTCTTACATTTCTAATAACAATATCCATATAGGTTGGTTTATATTGGCATCGGTTGGTATTATAAAAACATGGAGATACCTTCTTTATTTTTAAATCTATACTACTAGAGCAATAACGTTGGTATAATCTGGGGCCAGTTTTGTTAAATAGTTATCTGAAAGTCTTAAAGTTAATGTTTTTCACCATATCAACATTTTCCCTATACCTGTGCTATTAGTAAATTTTTAGAAGAAGACTAATTAAAAATGATTGTATCTTCCCGTATTGGGTCATTCCATATCAACTCAGTTTCAATGAAATTCGTAGATACAGTATGGAGATCTGTAAAAATCCAAATGCAGTGATACCAAATACGAGTAATAACTTTCAAGTTGTAGCGTCTAAAGTTGTGAGTATTATCTTGTCCCAACCGCGTTGTTCTTATTTAATTGAATTTTTTCTAGATGTAATTTAAACGGCGATTTTATACTATTTTGAGGTATATGAAATGTACTTTCTTTCAGTATACAATTCGTCCATGTTTTTGCTTTATCAAATTTACATACCGCATCGTTTGTGTATTCATAATTATTCATAGTAATAGAATATTTCATCGTGAGATCTTGACTGTATCATAAAAACAATATATAATTAGGTTTATAAGCACAACCAAAGACGACAATTTCGTTTAAAAATAAAGTAATTGTTATGATTTAAACAGAAATCTACCTGCGAAGAAGAACAAACTACACATTTCCAAATTAACATTAAAAGACGAATGTCAATGTTAGCTGCAAAGCAATAAAAGATATTTCATAAAGTTTCCGATAATGGTTTTATCTAAACGAAATTTCTTAAAATTTTCTTCTTTAAGCTTTGAGGATAAATAGTAGGAGTTACAGGCTAATCGAGAAATGATATATTTCTTGTAGATATGATGACAATGTTTGATGTTTTTTAGTACAATAATTATTTAATATAGTTTATAGTTTACGTAACTTATCATAGGTTTTCTTAAATTATGTACTACCAAACTTAGCTGACCCAAAGTGGGGCTTCAGAAAACCAATGGTTTTCGAACTTCGTACGTAATAGGAATAGTAACGTCATTTAATAAAATAGTTCGTTTTAAATGAATGAAGTTTTCTATTATAAAACAATTCTACAATGTTCTAACACAGGTTTAAATTAACTATCCACTTCTAAATTTTCCATCTTAAATTGTCACAGTTAATCGTATATAAACGTTCTTCAAAATTAGTTTGGTCGTTTTGGAAATATTAACCACTGCGGCAACATGCGCTCCAAAATCAACTGTTTTGGGAAAGAGTAGCTTATTTCATGTATCAGGTGAATCGTGTCGCGGCGAAATGTGTAAAGGCGAATCGTGTTAAGCGGCCCTCAGACGATAAGTATTACTGTGAGTATTTTTACTGTCAATATACTGGTATGGTAGCCCTCACACGGTCAATATCACCATCAGTAATCAGTTGAACACAAGTTTTTGCTTAAGTGTGATCTAAAAATGAATAGCATTGAAAAAGCTTGTGTTGCTCTTATTTTAGCAAGTTTAATAACGAAGAAACAAGTAAAAAAAAAGCGCTGGGTGAAAAAGTAGTTTCTAGAAAAAGAAATTCACCCATTTAAACCTTTTGAAGTGATTCATATGATGAATTATTACATGTGTTAACTCCTCATATTGCGAAGCAACATACAAATATGAGACAGTCAATATCAGCCAACGAAAGTTTGGCGTTAACATTTCGGTTTATGGAAACTGGTATATCATTTGAGGATTTGAAATTTTCTACCCTTATCGCCCCAACAACGATAAGTGAAATTGTCTTGGAGACCTGCGAAGCCATATTTGATGTTTTAAGAGAATATTTTAAGCTAAGTAAATTTACATTATATTTTATTCCAGAAAGTAAAAAGAAACAGAAATACAACTCAAAATTTACCTAACTACTATTGAAAACTATTATAAAACTAGTGTAAGCTTGATGAGGCCGATGCTGCTTGCAGCAATGTGAAGCGCGTGACTCCTCTAATGTCATCGGGGATGAATATGTCCCAGAAGGGCTAACCTGCGGAGTGGATGACGCCCAACTTTGGGTCGTAACCGATGGCGGTGATACCCAATTTTGAACTGATGGTGGTCGTGAATCTGGGCTATTTATTTTTACTGAATCTTTATGTAGAGTACCCAGCTCTGCTTCAAACAGGACGTCATGTATAGACTTTTCGGCTAGAATTCTTTGCACGTGGTTTAAGGCTTTTAACTTACTCGCCTTAACTTTTGCGATGGGATAATCTTCTACAGCATCCTCTTTTGATAAATATTTGCAGGTAAAATATAGTAATTGTTTGATTTCTTGTATTTCAACTACGTCTACTTTCTTGGCAGGGCTTGGCAGGGTAGGAGTTGCCTTATCTTCTGTACTTTCCTGTAGTAAAATCATGAAACATTTAACAACTGCAACAATGTTTATTAATTACTTATTTAAATACATTTTGTTTCAACTTCTAATGACCGAAGAGGAATGGAAAAATGTTGCTACACAATTCGGAACAAAATTCCAATTTTGGAATTGTATCGGAACTATAGATGGGAAGCATATACGTATTGCAAAACCAGTAAATTCAAGTTCCAGATATTTCAATTATAAAGGGACCTTTAGCGTAGTGTTGATGGTTATTGTAAATATTAAATATGAATTTCTTATGGCCCATGTTAGAACAAATGGACGAATTTCAGACGGCAGAGTTATTTATCATACAAGATTTTGGGAACTTCTGAAAAATAAGCCATTAAAAATTCCTCACCCATCTAATCTGCCGAATACAGAAGACACCTTTCCTTACGTGTTCATAGGGGATGATGCTTATCCATTAGGAGAAAATTTAATGAAACCCTACAACAATCGCGAAGAGTTAACAAGAGATCTTCGAATTTTTAACTACAGATTATCGCGAGTACGAGGACTCGTTGAAAACGCTTTTGGTATAATTGTTACCAGATTTGGAGTATTGCAGAAAGCAATTAATTTATCATCTCAAAAGGCAATTACTATTACTTTGACTTGCTGTTATTTACATAATTTTTTAACGAAGAAAGCATCAGGTAATTATTACAACAATATCATAGAAATCGAAAATATACGGACAGGTGAAAGAACAGAACGTGTGTTAATTCCAATCCAACGAGGACCATACAGAAATTCGTCAAGAAATGCAAAGCAAATTAGGGAACTTTATACCAAATACGTTAATAATGAGGACAAGTCTAGACCTCTAGGAAAGAGACTACCATGAAGACCACCAAAAAGATGGGCTGAAAGCTGGCTAATGTCTTTAGCAGACTCGCCATAAAAATGTTCAGAAGGGTGAACAAAAACAGGTTGTAAACCTATAATGATAGAACAAGAAGAAGAAGAAGAAGTCCTACCAAAATAATGTTATTAATAATTAAATTAATAAATAAATTGATATATACATATATATATATATATATATATATGTATATGTATATACTTACTTGTGTCTGAATTGTATCTCTGATTGGATCTGGCATCTCAACAATGCTTAAAAATTTCAGTTCTTCAAGTAACCAGGTGGTAGGTTCATATATTTCATCGGTACCGGTACCAGTTGGTTTCGAATCTTTAATTTTTCGCAATTCTTTTCTGTAATTACTCCTTAGAGTATTTATTTTCTTTTCAACTTCATCAATGGTAGCGTCCTTTTCAATGTTTTTATATATGTTTAATAACTTTTGGTACCCCAACTTTTTTTTATCTTTATTGCTATATTCTCTTGGCGAAGAATTCCATAATTCCGGCATCTCTCGGTACGCCGCTATAAACGGTTTCGATGTTGTTTCTTTACCTTCATTTTCCTCAACTATGGGCGAGCTGGGTGATACCGGTGGTGACATATCCTCTATTGCGGCGTGTTGAACAGGGAAGAAGTACTGTCAATCTCGCCCTCACACGGTCAGTATTCCTTCAGTAAATTAGCCGCACCCACAATATTGAAGAAATAATTTCAGAATCTTGAAAGTATATCAGTATACTGATAGTACATCAGTATTTGCCCTTACACGATCACTAATACTGTCAATATTTGAAACTACTGACAGTGATACTGATCGTCTACGGGTTCTGAAAGAACAATTACAGTGTGCTGTTTCTTGTAACTTTATATTGTTAACCAAGAAAGGCTTCTTAAAGTTACAATTGCAGAAACGACTTTATCCACCTTAATTTTCTATTCGTCAAAAGAAAAGTTTTTAATTGGTTGTAATACAGAGGCATAGTGTTAATTAATTTTAATGCTAACGTAGCTAAAGTCGAGGGTTGAGTTTCAACTCGACGTTGATTGGGAAACTCCTTCCTTCCCCCACTGTAGAGAAGGGGAGTTAACTATCTTATGTGGTTCAGGAGACATTGCGGCTAGGTCGTTTTTAAATAAATAGCCTGTATAAGAATATACCATGGGAACGAAAAGGAGTTTTTCATTTTAAAAATGGTTTTATTCAAATTTTAACCAACGGTTATAAATCACTCATTACTATTTTAGTGCCATTCAGATGCGATTTTAACCGTTATTTATTGCAACATGGTCGACCAGCATTTTATTTTCTCCCAGCAGCACCTTTTTGTATGAACTGACAGACTGACGTGCTTAAAATCCGCAAGCCTCCCATGATTTACGCAATATAGATCGGTGTCATAAATTGCGTTTGTTATAACTTCTCGCGTATTTTTACCAGAAGAACAAATCCCAAACGAGAGATGAACACGCCATTGATTAATGTTGAAACGTTTTTATATAGATTTATGATTTACTACTCTTACTCAGACGTTGGTTCTTTGTTAGCATGGCTCGGATTGATTGGAAGTAGAAAGAAATTTAATAATAATTTTTCATTTTTTTTATAAAACGGCTACAAAAGCTTTTGTGTATACGTCAGATGCATCGACGGAAAATTAATTTTAAATATTTTTTGCTTCAGGCATTCGTCGACAAATAAGAGAACTTCTGGTGGCTCGCACGTCTCGTCTTTGAAACAATATGCTCGGGTTTTGGACTTGTTCGAAGGTTTAGAAGGTAAGAGTTTACTTATCTTGAATGGAATTGAAGTGAAAGCTTAAAATAGAAGGAAAATTTGATAGAGGCGCTGCTAAAGTAAATACTGACAGGTGAAAAGCACAATATTTTCGTAGTGTTTCGAAACGATCTGGAAAGCTAAAGTGAAACTTGAAACAAAGGATTGCGCTAACAATACAAACGGGTCAAAGGTGAATTTAAGCCACAAAGAAAAGGTTAGTAAGGACGATTGTTATATTGATATTCGATGGGTTTCATATTGTGAGAAGGTTAATTTGCGGAGCTGAATGCCTCTTTGTGTGTTTTGTAATAATTTGATGAAAGACTTGAATTGGAAACAAAGAACGAACGTTGAATATTATTTATTATACGCTAACAAAAATCTGTTGTATTGGTGACATTTTTAACATGCTGTTCATATCAAGAACAAAGGTAAAACATATCAAGTTGTCAAAGGGCATTTGATCTTCGAAATGAAACTACAATTGCCTTCCTTTGTCGTCCTTATATTTGTTTGATTCTGGTGAATTGAGTGTGTGGGGTTTCTTTTGTTCCACGTAGAATCCCGGTCTGTTTTCACGCGACGTGCATTTCATTAAATTCTGGAGTGCAAAAACGCGTTAAGCCTAAATTCATTGTCCCTCCAACCTTGTCAAACCAACCAAGCGTGCATCGCAACGCGTAACCATTATATCCTTCACTTCTGCATCAGAGCTTTATAAAGGAGACCTTTTTAAATAACAAGAGGCCGCTTAATTATATGTATCACAATTACGAATTTTTGTGTAATTTTTCTTTATGAACCCGCTACAAGGGAAAATTAATAACATGCCAAATTAGCATATTTATACAAAAACCCGAAACAAAAAACTACTAAGAAATTATTATATCACCCAATATCAAATACACAAAGTACATGTTCCATCTTTACTTGGGTTTTACGCAGTTTGGGCGTGTAATGAAACACGAACTCAAACCACAAAATTGTATGTAATTTGTATACCAACACGTGCCTCACCAACGGTGCGACGGAGACTGTTAAAAGATTATAGGAGTTATTTATTGGAATCTGCGTGGTCTTATAAAGTAAATTTAAAAAGTTCAGTCATGATTCTTGTGGGACCTGAAGTTCCTTAACAATCCGGAGGTATTTTGTGGGGGATTATATTATGTTATGTTTCCCTCCAAAGTTGTGAAGTTATAAATGGGGCCATTGTTGCGTATGTTGTGGGGTGCTGAACATGCGTTGTTGCATATTAGAGTAAATTACACGAACTGGTGAGACTTGTGTTTTAGTAACTGAAACATATTGTTAATAATTCAGTACATTCGGGAACGGTTGGTATTAAGACGCTTACATTCAGAACTGAGGGTACTTTACTCAAGGTGGTGTAAGATCCGAAATTGTTTGAGGTTTACTTGAAATTGCTACTTTGGTCTGGTTTAGAGTAAGCGGATAATATGATATGAAAAGCACAAGAGAAAATAACGTTTACCTAAAAAGAAAGAATCCCTCCAATTTTTTAAAATACTTGTTGATATAAATCCCGTTTTCAATGTGGTTTGTTGAAGTTTGATAAAGTGTCCCTTATCTGTTGCACAAACTGCACTGCGATGTTTTGTATCGAAAACTGAAACGAAAAGTTAAAAGCGCTTTGCGCTTTGGGGCATACTATTTAAGCTATACACGATTTAGGAGTAGTAAAAGCGGTAAATTGCAATCATTTTTTTTAAATTGAAAATTGTCTATTTACAATCGACTCGTTATACTAGTAATAAGTAATTGTTATGTGGTTTTATATGACAGGAGGGGGTTGGGCCAGCGCCTTTCTCCCCGTAAGCATCATACTAGTCCTGCGTGAGTTATAAAGGAAGGTCTTGTGACCATTGTCTTTTTAATGTTCTGGGGACGGTAGGTTGGAAAGTTGTTCTAAGTATAAGTTGATTACCATGCCCTGCCAAGTTGTTGGTGTACATGCTTGCAATCCTCTGTCTCTAGTTGGCTCCATATGTAATACTCAGATCATTGTGGAGAGTTTCATTCGTAATATACTATGGACCATTTCTTCTGTTCGCAGGATCTTCGATTGACATTTCTGTAGAATTTTTGTGTGGGAAATCTTAGCGCAGCCCCATAGTTGAATCGGATATGTTCATATGGGTTTTAAAATGATTTTGTACAACAGTAGTTTATTCGCTAGGGAAAGTTGGGATTGCCTCCCTAATAACCAGTTCATTTGTTTAGTTCTAAGATCTATGTATTTTCGTTTACCGTTAATGTGAGTGCGCCAGGGTAACTTAAATTTAATTTGAGTCTTCTGAGGTATTAGGTCTTCATTGATTCTAGTTTGTGGGCATAAAACACGTTTGCTGGTAAATGTGACTTGTTACTGTTTACTGTAATTCGTCATTTATTGAACCAACCCCGGAATGCGTCAAGGTGAGTTTTTAGGTGTGCTGCTGATATTTCTGGGTTTCCGTTGGTTGAAAGGACAGCCGTGTTACCAACGAATGTAGCAATTACGGTATTGGTTGTAGTTGGCGTGTCGGAGGTATAGAGTAGGTAGAGCAGCGGCCCCTATACACTACCCTGCGGTACTCCGGAGGTTATTTCGTGGTAGTCAGACACTGTGTTATTTATTGTGACTTGATAGGTCCTCTCAGTTATATATGATTTTAGGACTAGATATAACTGGCTTGGGAAGTGTACTTTGATCTTATATAACAGGCCCAAATGCCACACTTTATCAAAAGCCTGTTGTATATCCAGAAATGCTACTGTACATATGCGTTTTGTCTCTAGGCTCTCCATTATATGGGTAAAAATTCGATGACCTTGATGGATTGCTGCGTGAGATTGACGAAAGCCAAATTTATAGGATGGGATGTGGTCAAATTCTATAACTTCTTGTATCCTTTTAAGTCTTTCAAATATTTGGAAATTAAGGGTAGGAGACTGATTGGTATAAGGAGGGATTGTGTGGGTGGTTTGCCAGGTTCAGAAATCCCAATAATTTGGGCATGCTTCCACTGAACATGAAAATAGCGTAGTCGTAAGATGTTGTTATAAATAGTGGGGAGTGAGACTAGAGCTTTTCGAGCAAGGCTTTGTAAGACTTTTCCTGCTACTAAATCATATCCCGGGGCTTTATGAACATCGCTGATCTGGATTTGTTGATGTACTTCAGCTGGCGAGAGAGGTTTGACTGGCAATGACAATTGACATAATAAACGTTTGAATTTCGTTATCATCATGATTTCCGGGAGGTTGTAATATCGTGAAAACGTTAGCGAGATGTTCGGCGAATGTATCTGATTTTTCCTTTTCTGATCTGGCTTAAGTACCGTCTAGTTTTTTAACTGGAAATATCATTGCAACCAGTCTTTTCAACTTTTTTGTTACTTCTATCAATCCCTTACGTAGTTTGTAGGTGACTCTGTTAAATGCTACTTCTTCCGTGTCCTACGTTTCGCAGCGACAAAGCCACGTATGTGACGAGGGATATTAGCAACTACTGGATGGATGTTTGTTGTACTGGGCGTAGCTTGGCATACAGCGTTTTGGATTGTCGTAGTTAAGTATTGGATCGCTTGGTCAACGTCTTGGGCGTTAATTCGCATAACAAGATTGACTTCTTTTTCCAGTATTCTTGTGAATAGATCCTAGTTGGTGTGTTTAGTGTTAAGTTTTAAGGAACGTTGATCTTAAGACAAATCGTGGCAGTAGGCCAATACGCAGATATTCATCAGTGGAGATAGAGTGTCTGGGCGGGCTGTAGACTGCTTCTATGATTATTGGGTAAGAAGGGCTTGAACTTTTATATTTCTACTTTGAATTTTATCAGTCTGGTGAGATTCCTATACGTAATGATCAGTTCTGTTCTTGAGAATCACTGTCGCACCAACGGCAGCAGTACTGTCTGGATGATTGGAAAGATATATTGTATAGCGTGGAATTTTGATTACTGTTCTGGATGTTGCACGGATTTCTAATACAATTAACACGTCAATACTTTGTAATTGCAAAAATACGATCAGTTCCGGGATATGATTTGACATGGCGTTGGCGTTCCAGAGAGCAATACGTAAAGAAGTCGCCATTTTGGGTTATTTTGTTTATTGTTGCCGAGAGCATGTTTAGGACGACGCTATTTTGGCTAATACGTTATGAAAATATTGCCTTAAATTCGCTGAGAGAATTAGAAGGTATTTGATTGATGGTTGTCTGCTGTTCGTAAGTCTGATGGTTATTAAATCTTCCTCCTGTTATTCCTAAGAATGTTGCTCTATTTTGAGGAAAGCTGTGGTTTCTATATTTACATTGCTGGTTAATGTTATTGTTGCAGTTATAAAATAAACCGCATATGTCGTATATTAATAACATATATTTTAGATTGTTAATTTTGTGGGAAACAAATAATAATAAAATAACTGCGTATAACCAGCTGCTATTATGTAGGGAGTCGTGGATGTAAGATTGGCTGACTGTTGATGATCTAAGATAAAGGTCGGCAACCAGCGGCTCGCGAACGTAATGCGCCTTGTAGGACTATTAGTGCGGTTGATTTCACGTGGCATAGTAGAACGTACCACAACCTCAATAGATCGCAGATACTCACCGGAAGAGTAGTGACTGCCACCACGCCAGCTGGTACACTTAATGGAGGGTATATACCTGGAGCCTCGCCATTTCGTACACAGACCACTTAAATGTTAAGATAGCGTTATTGGTTTGATAGCTAAGCTTACAAAAATTATCTTCTTAGAGGTATCGCACGACATCCGCTATCCACCTACGCGCCACACTTATTGAAGTGGGCCGGTCCTGCAAATAGGTTGCTGACCCCTGGTCTAAGGTGATGGAGGAGACAACTTGTGAGATCTAAAAGCCGTTCTACTTGGCATAACCTATAAATAAAACACTGTTATGTCTATATGAAAAGATGCAATCCTGACAGGGTAGCAATATTTGCTGTCTCTACCTTCCATCATAATTAATCTGTCAATGTCACATCGAAGGTACCTACTCTAGAATTACCACGCACTCAAAATGTATATAATTTAACACAAATACATTTACTTTTATGTAGTACAGAACTTCAAATTGCTGCCCAAATAATTAAAATTAGTATTTCGATACGAAAGTAAATTTAATAATTAATAAACCGTCCCTGCTTATATGTGAAATTATAGATTGTATCCCATATTCAAAGTTTACGGTTAAAGTTTCGGAAACGGTACGAGGTATAACTTTGATTAATTGAGAAATAGATACACATCTACATATAACATTCATTGACTGATGCTATTCTTTTTTCAAAACATAGAAAGCTACTTGTTGCAATCAATCAACTGTGTATTGATTTGTATTCTCAAACTATACGTTGCAAACCGCGGATATTCTTTAAACAAGGTGTGACTGCTAACAGTATAAATTTAGAAATCAATAATGTTATTTAATGTGTACGGCATAATCAATACTGCGTGCCCAAAATATCTTAATTGAAAATTATTTGAAGCAGAGTACAGAAAAAATCAATAACTCCTGATAAAGTAATTTTAAAGTACTTAATTTGCAACTTCCTAGTGAATTGACGGTGGAAAATTAGTAACAGTAGTTACCGTAGTACGTTCCCTGCTCAATTTCTTGCAAATACTATCATAAACGCATGGCTGGAATTCTTAAAATAGATTACATGTGAGACATATGACCTTGTAGTCGAAGTTTTCATTAAAACATCAAGCGGTCCCTTTGCTTTCACAAGTCCAAACTAAAGAGGATGTTGAAAGAAATTCTCTATCAGCCCTAGTTGTAATATTTTAGATATTCTGAGGTAGTTTTGACAAATTCAGTCTCCAGTTTGTTCAGCGTAATACATAATTTTGTAACAGTGTAGATTAAAACCAGAAGTTGGTAATGTTATTTATTGTATACAGAATGACCAATACCATGTATTTACAAATTTCCCAGAGTGAAAATTAATAAGAACAAGGCAAAACAAATATTCATATCTTCTAAGTACCTATTTTGCAGCTTCCTAATAGATTGAAGGCGGAAAATTAGTAATAGTGTTCACCGTAACAGACTCTCTGCTCGTATTTCTTGCAAACAACTATTAAAAGCCCATGGTTGGAGCTTGCAAAATAGATTACATGTGAAACATATGAGCTTGCAGTCGACGTTTTATTAAAACATCAAGCGATCCATTTGCTTTCACAACTTCGAACTAAAGAGGATCTTGAAAGTAAAAGAGAACTTAAATTGTCTATCAGCCTTAGTTTTTGCAATATTTTAGTTATTCTGAGGCAGTTTTGTGAAATGCAATCTCCAGTTTGTTTGAAGTATTATGAATATAATGATCAATACCATATGTCCCTAAAAATTTTTCAGGTGGAATAAACAGATAGTTGTAAAAATGGCGTCAGTAGTCACCGTAGCATATTCCCTGCTCATATTTCTTGCAATATGCTATTAAAAGCCCATGGCTGGAATTCTTAAAATAGATTAGTATAAGATACATGACCTTGCAGTCAAAGCTTTTCGCAAAACATCAAGCGGTTTCTTTACTTCTACAACTTTGAACTAAAGAATATTTTGAAAGAAATAGGAAGCGTAAATTTTACATTAGCCTCAATTTTTGCAATATTTTAGATATTCTTAGTCAGTTTAAGGGAATTCAACCTCCAGTTTATGTTAGGTATTACATAAATTTGTAACAGTGTAGCTTAGAACCAGAAGTTGACAATTGCATTTATTGTATACGGAATGATCAATACTATGTACCCAAGAGTTTCCCAGTTTGAAAATTAATAAAAACAAGGTACAAAAATCGATAACTTTGAAGTACCTAATTTACAGCGTCCTAATAAACTGATGGTGGAAAATTAGAAATAATAGTCGTCATAGCGGATTCCCTGCTCAATTTCTTGCAAAATAATATTGTAAACCCATGGCTGGAATTAGTAAAATAGATTACATGTGAGATATATGGCCTTGCAGTCGAAGTTTTTATTCGAGGATCTAAGCGGTCCCTCTGCTTTCACAAGTTCGGACTCAAGATGATCTTGAAAGAAACAGGAAACTTGAATTGTGCACTAGCCTTAGTGTGTGCAATGTTTTAGCTATTGCGAATCAGTTTTGGGAAAATCAGGGGTACTGCATAGATTTTGATTTTTTTTCAACACATGTTATTTAACCTAATATACCGGGGGTTTAAATTTATGTAGAACCTTGAAATACAACATGTATAGATGTAAAAAACAATTCATAATGGAAACGTGTTCTGCGTAATAATTATATTTGTATTGTTTTCTGTTTGTTTGGCTAGGAGTGTAACTTCAAGTACGATTAATGAAAGACAGTAAGGGGCAAACTTCTACAATAATAGATACTTATGGTAACCTTTGTTTCAACTTTAATTTTGCAGTAACAGCATTTTCCAGTAAAGCTCCGACATATAATAATTACCAGTTATGTAAGCAACAAATAAGGAAACAAAATAGGACAAAATAATATAATAATCACATTTTTCGCTGGTTCTGTTCCATCCATGCAGGAAAAGGGGTGAAGTGTCACAGCTGCATATAAAATTCAAGTATGTATGCAGGAAAAATATGCAACTTACTATTCTGAACACGCAAATGAAAAATGCGAGGCCATGGCTAAGGCACTGAAATTGTGGATTTTGCACTTTAATGAAGCTTGCCGGGATTTACAGAAAATGCAATGCAATATTTCAACCCTGATGAATTAAATCCGTGTATTATTATCAGATTTAGTTGTCATTTCACAACTGTTGTGTCAAGCAATATTCATTAAATTTATTATAAGCAGTGAATCCTCGCCCGTGAAATATTTAAAAGCTCTGATATATTTTCGTTATAAATTAAGAGCGTTTAAAATGTTACGCGGAATACTGTACTTCTGTTGCTGATTTATTTTTCGCAATATTTCTCAAAATTGCTGTAATTATATTTTACTACCACATCAATAAACAGTTTCCCTGAAAATGTTTGTTAACCAGTCAAATAAGTGTTTCAGTCGATTTATGTGATGTTTTTCCCTCCATACATTAACTAAAGTGTTATCACAAGTGCGTTATAAAGATAATTGATTACTACCCGCTCCATGTAGCAGAATAGATTGTAATTATTTTTAGGTAATAATCAATACCGCTACGTAAATAAATCAACGCGCATGTAAGTATTCTGTATACCAATATTGCGTAATACATTTCTGCTTTATTATTATTAATTGCTTTAGTGTAACAGCACATGCAAGCAAGCCGTAAAGTTCACCTTATCGTAAATAATGCAGCATGTAATCTCGTGCACTTACCTAAATTGCAAGAAGGCTTTGGCTGTGGTATTGACAAGCTAAAGTTTTGTAGACGCTTTCAGGGAGGATTATTGTCTTCTAGGTATTTTTCGTAATTTGTAAGTCTCAAGCATATATGACGTGAATGGATAACTTTGAAAAATTATAAATTTCATAACAAGAGTTTGCATCAAATAGAAAAATGTCCCAAATACTCATTTGACGTTTCCTACTTTAAGCATTTTCCTTGTTAGTGTATCTCCTAGTATACAACTGCTTGTATTGAATGCTGTAACGACTAGCTCGTTATTTTAAGATTATTTTAGTTTTTAACATAAAATAGTTGATTCCATGAACCCTGGGCTACGCTTTGTTTGGTAGTTATGTAATGTTTTGTTGTCAAGGTATGCAGGGTTGCTCATTAGTGCATCAAAAACCAATATTGGCATTATTAAAATGATTAGGAATTTTTAAAAAGTCGTGCCGAATTGCGCTCTTTATCAAAATATTTTTAAAAGTGCATGTTGACTTTTCAAGATGTTATTTTTAAATAGAAAACCATATACAGGATGATTCATTAGCCTCTTTACAAATTTTGGCACTGAAAACTAGATGTAATTTCTTGAAGAAATGTTCTCATGAATGTAGGTTCTATCTTTCTTTGTTAAGAAGTTATAGGGGGTTTTAACATAATTATCACTTTTAAACACTAAATTCTTTTGAAAAAACGTAGTAGCTATATTTCAAAAATTCTATGGTCAGATGAATCCCTCAATGACCATATTTAGTCTCTGGACAATCCACATGCGACCAGAACACGTAATTTCCAGCAGAGATTTAGTGTAAATGTTTGAGGTGGTTTATTTAACAGAACACTATTTGTAAATGTATTTGATGGAACTTTAAATGCAGAGAGGTACCATAACTTTTCGAGCACTACATTTTTTGATCTTCTGGACGACGTTCCACTCCACCTGATGCAATATATGTGGTATCAGCATGATACCTAACCGAGGAAGACTAGTGACCGACTAATTTTCCAAATAAATGGATTGGTAACGGAGGTCCTATACCTTGGCCACCTAGATCGCCCGATTTAAATCCTCGCGACTTTTATTTATGGGGTCACTTCAAACAACTGGTTTATCCCGTGGAAATAAATGATCTTCATCAATTATTGCAGAGGATTCGAGGTGCTGAAACTCATATTAGCAATAATATGAATTTATTACGCGTGTAAGTGAGTTTAGTTCGTCGTTGGCAGTTGTGTATTCCGGAGAATGGACTAATTTTTGAACATTTACTGTATTCTCAATGTTGCTTTCTATTTGTTACAATAACTGTTTTTGATTTTCTTAAAATAGCATTACTCATTTGTGTTCAAACAGGTAATTATTTTAATAAACCTATAACTTGTTAACGAAGAAAGATAGAACCTACATTCATACGAACATTTCTTCATGAAATTACATCTAGTTTTCATTGCTATAATTTGTAAAGAGGCTAATAAATCACCCTCTATAATTTTACATTTTTGAAATCATCGTACAATTATCTTTCCAACTATTTCCTATTTTTCTAAAAATGTGGAAATTTTGGTCGGCGCAAAGTTTAAAAAATTAATTCGGTGCGTGAGTATTACGAATAATTAAGAATATAAACAGTTATGTAGCCAAGTGATATACTAAAACGACACAACCAGCAAATATTCATTTTATTATACATGGTGTTTCTACACCAACGCAAACTTTATTTATATCTTGGAGCATTTTGTCGCTTTTTCCAATAGTACACTCTGTATGTTATTACATTTTTGAATTGGCACGTTAATTCTCCACAATTTTTATGAACATTATTCTATACCTAAAATCGATATTTTTACTTTTTCATTACAAACCGTTGAATTATTGAACATTTTATTTCGGTCTGTATAGGAATTTGGCGCACTAATAATAATAATAATATTGAGCAATCCTGTATAATATGCGTATTTTTGTTTATTATAACTGTTTGTTTTTTGCATTGGAATACATTGTTATGTTGTTTCATTCTGCTGATGGTCTGTTTTTAGATAACACTTTTATTTAAAAAATCATCCATTCTGATTTTAAATTTCTCTGGCATTTTTTATGGTACATTCACATTTTTGCTTCTTATTTGCATATATTTTTTTTATTATGAATTTTAGTGCCTCGACCACAACGCCATTGATACTTGTACTATACATGTATAAGTAATACATTTCATGAGATTTTACAATGACAGATTTATGTCATATTTTATCTATTAAATTAGTACTTTTTATAAAGTTGAGTATCTTATTTACAGGTGATACAACTAGTATTGACTGTAATTGTGTGTTTAAATTACAATTGTTTCTTTCCTGTGTGTATATAGGGCATTCGCTTAGTAACTGTTTCACAAATTTCACATTTTGGTTTGCATTTGTTTACTGGGTCCTTTTGGAGGAAGTAGCCATGAGTTAGCTTGGTATGTCCTATTCTGAAGCGTGTTAGTGCAATTTCTTCTTTTCGTGTGAGATTTGTGCTTACTTCTGCCATGGAGTTTTCTTTGATTTCCCTCAATTTATTTCCTGTCTTTTCCTTCCATTTGTTTTCCCATTGTTTAATGACCATATTGCTCGCAAATTTCTTGAAATCAGTTTCATACACTCTATTTTCATAGATTTCAGTCATTGTTGTAGCTTTTTTTGCATATTTGTTTGCGATATTATTACCTTCTATGCCAATGAAAGTTATTTCTTGTTTTCTGGATGATTTGTATTTTAAACTATATATTACCCATACAGGTTGCTTAACAGAATTGGGGCAAAATGGGGACAGCAGCTTTTTTACAAACCAGCGCTTATTATATAATTCATAGTGACTGCTGTCAGGATGCTAGTTTTGATATAATTTCCTAAATAAGTAGGAACAATGATGTTTGTATATATTTTCCAGTTATTATTAATCACTGGTAAACACAATGAATGATCTTAGCTTAATTCTATCGGCTTCCAATTTTTACTGATATTTGATATTATTTAATGTCTTTATGGGCTGAGTAGTAACTGCATGAACGTCATAATTTTGGTGATTTTGTTTAAGTTCTGGTTTAATTGTCAAGTGGTTTATAAAACGCAACTTTGTTTTGAAAACTTTCTAAGATTTCAGCTATACAAAATAAATGTTAATGAAGTAAGTCAAGGAAATCTCAATGCCAAATACCTTCTTTGGAAGTTCTGTCGGTCGAATTCGGCGTTCAATTGTAAGACCCGCGTCTTTTTACCTTAGCGCCGAGGAGAAGCCCGTGACAGAGAAGAGGATGGTGCTCAGCGGTGGGACGAAGAGGCTGTTAACGATATCGCGACTGCGAAGGAAATAAATTGCTCATTCCTGTAATTTTATTGATGTTCCTTTTTCAAATTATTGAAATTCTCTTCTGCAATATATTAGTGTTATTATTCAAGGTGTTTTTAATACAAGAAGAAAAGGTACGTTACTAGAGTTTTTCAATTATTTTCATTTTCTAAATCCCCATTCTATTTGGAATAAGACGCGTTTTTACAGATCTTAGATTAAGGTCCTACTTTCAAAGATATTCAGAAAGCAAATAAAACAGATCCAAACGTTGTTTATTGTAAAATAACAAACAACAAACGAGAAGATTAAAGAAGATGTAATTTACCGTCGAACTAATGAATTTATGATATTTGTCAACATTTTTTGGTTTTGTCTGAGTTCATTGCAGGTATTTTCTATTATTATAATCAATTCGTTGCGGGTTGCAACAGGTATCCTGTAAACCTTTTCTGTAACATAGCCCCGAAAGCAGAAATATAATGGGTCTAGATCTGACGACCGCGGCGGCTAGGGTAATGCTGCATGATAACTTCCATTGCAGAAACCATAAACAACGTGAATATCCGCATACTCAGTATTGAAAAAATATCTTGGCGTTTTTTCTTTTAAAAATATCACAATATCAACAACTGAAGTATTCGAACTGATTGATAGGTACAAATGTTATTCAAACAATTAGTTTAGTATTTCCATGACCAACTTAAAATAATTTTTGTCCCGTAGTGGGTTTACATGATTTTGAAAAAAGGTTAATATCTCTGAAACATGGATCATAATCTAAGATCTGTAAAAGCGCGTCTTATTCAAAATTGAATGGGAATTTTGAAAAAAATAGGAACAATATTGAAAATCCCAGTAGCGTACCTTTCTTTCTGAAATAAATTCGTTGTAACGCCATTGCACGCCACTGTTGTGATATATGTGAAACAACAAAGTATTCAAGATTAAAACTGAAACATCCTGTGTATTAGTCTTCAGATATAATTTTTAAAATTTTTATAGATCTTGAAGGAACTGTTCATGCTTGACATTGTTATAAACTAATGTGAACTAATTTTTGAGTTTTTTTTTTATATACTTTGGTTACAATGGTTCCGCAGGTTTTTACTTTCAAGAGTAGTAATTATGTTTTAGAGGATAAAATGCTTTAAACAACAAGCAAAAGCTTAATATTGATATTTGCAAATTTCATTCTCTGCATTTCTTGTGTCTCTTATTACGCCGTTGTCGTATTTTTCAGTTCGTTACGTCTTATATTCTAAAAGGCATACGTAATAGCAATAAGTTGAAATGTCGAACAAGAGAATTCGGAATGCTTCATGTTTGTAATAAGCTTTATAAAATAACTGAAAGCTGCTTTGGCAGTGAGTAATTAATCGCTTCTTGAATAGCTTATCTCACGAAATGTACAGGGTCATCCCATGGAAATGTTAGGTTCTACTGTAATTTTGTGGTTTCTGAAGATATCGGAAAATTAAACAATGTTTTGTAACTAGCTGTTAACAAGGAATTCATTTTTATCAGACAGACTATCGAGCGTCGCATTACAGAGATGTAGGCATCAACTTTGGGGTTTCTTATGGAACACCCTGTATATTATTGTATTTTCTGATTCTTTGTTTTTTCTGCTTTCGCCGATATAAACATATAAGCCATTATCTTTTATTTTTTACGAGATATTTATATAATAATTAGATAAATCAAATTATATTACGAATGGCATTCAGATGATTTTATACGTAAGTGGCTTTGGAGCGAATAATACAGAAAACTCTTTAAAATCTGTCCAACTATAATTAGTTTACCGTATTGTTTAGCGTTTTAGCTCTGCTTGAAAGATTATATAGACATCCCGATGTATTTAAAAACATATTATGGACAGACTTTGCTACTTTCACAATGGCTGGATACAGGCAGACAACAGGTTCTGGATAGTGTAAAACTCAGGCAGATGGAGTTCCGTCACATAATATAAGAGAAGTCGGTATCTCAAATGGTTTAGAAAATATGGTACAACACGGTGGCCGACAAATAGTCCGGGTCTAATGTCTCCGAATACATTTTTGTGGGACTCTGTTTCCTAGTTTATTATTCAGTGAGCGATAATGTAGGCAATAACTCACGCGGATGTAGTTTGCAGCACGAGCCGCAGGCGAGTGTTGTAATCATTTAAGTGAGGTATTGTGAATACCGTGAGCTGAATACTATACTTTACCTAGGACTAGTAAATTGGATTTCCACAATTTAAATTTTATAATTTTCAAAAAATTAGATTGTAACATTTCAAAATTTATGACATATAATTTTGAGAAATGCATTTACTTTCATTGTAACTCGATTGTTTGTCCAGTGTTTTAATTGCACGTTTGTAATTTGTTATAAAGATGTGGAATAATGAAAAGGTATTTCGTGCTTGGTTACAAACAATGGATTATAGACATTTGTAAATAATTATTTTTGAATTGTATGCAATATTATTTATACTTTGATCTTTAGTTATAAGAGAATTCGAGTTTCGTAAGCGATATAAATGTATGGAAACGGTCAAATATCTTGGAAACGTTTATTTTCAAAAACCCAGATTTAATTTTTTTAATAAAGTATGCAACGTTTTTTTTGAAGTTTATTTAAAAGATAAAACACTCATGTACTACATTACTGAATTCAGAAAAAAATGGTGGTTTCAAAAATGGTGAAATTGACCCCTAGTGTTACCTAAAAAAATTAAGTTAACCTTGGATCTCAAAAACAATTGATAATATAAAGTTGTAAAAATTACAGATAGTAGAACTTAACTGCTTATAGTCTTGTGCCAAATCTTAAAGAATTACAATAAACTGTTTCCAAGATATTTGACCGTTTCCATACATTTAACGACCCTGTATATAAAAACCAATTATAATCTATTTGTTTACAAATATAAAGAATGGCCATGGCACTATATGATCATAATTAATTACAGCATATACGGTTTATCAAGTAGATTGTGGATTTGAAACCGTACAATATGATATGTCTCTGGAAGAAAAATAGGTATTGAACTTTTCCAGAAAACATTTCTTCAAATATGAAGAGGAAACCATTATGACTCATAAGGTAATCTTCCCCGTTCAACCCCGTAGGTTCTAGGTACCTCAAATGGTAACACCCACTTTTGTGACACCTCACTGGAAAGCTTTTACAAACTGCTATCAATAGTAGCAAACATATTTTTTCAACTCGTTTCGGAAAAGTTCATAAGGTTCTGAATCAATTATTGTAATTGAAATTTAAAAATATTATTTAAAATATTCTCAACATGAGTTAAATTATTCTCTAGGCAATAACAAAATTTATATTCAGATTTTCTCCTTACATTTTGGAAGATTTGTTGTGGAACAGCTTGGAAATCCTGAACTATTGACTGAATATGAGTTTTGTAGACAAAAAATGTTAAGTGATGCCATAGAAAGAGTTCTAATGGGTCAAAATCTGGAGACTTTGGGGCCATTCCATTTTTCTTAGGTGAGTTGGGAAAAGAAATGTTTGTTACTATAGAATAGCATTTTGTAAAGGGTTTTCAATGAGGTATCAGAATGTGGATGTTACCACTTAAAATTTTTTTGTTGGGGTACCTGGTGTCAAAGCGATTGAATGGGGAAAGTTATTTTATGGGTCATGATGATTTCCCCTCCGTGTTGTAGAAACGTTTTCTGCAGAAGATTTCAAATTGGCACCCTGTATAATATAGCAATATAACTATCTTCACGCAAATAAAAACTCCAACATGACTTTTCATGAATCTTTGTTCACCATAATGTTGCCATTGCAATTGAAGGCTTTTGCAATAAAAATGTTACAGAATGTTCCCAGCGAAAAGGCACGTCGATTAGAAGTATACTTTATGGAGGTACACGAATTGTACACTAACTGCCAAATCATCAAACATTATGGTTTTGATTTGCTTGTGTAGGTTTTCCATTGCTTCCCACTATTCGAAGTTAATGTTTTTGTTAACAACAACAGTTTAAGTAATTCAAACTAGAAGTTGTCGTCGTCGTTTGTTTCATGTATTAGGTCTTAGACCTGTTCCTGTTTCCTTCTACCTCTTCTTGTCTCTTCCTAAGTCTTGTTTACCTTTTGGGATGTATTGTAATGCTTTGTTTGGAAGTCGTTCTTCATTCATCCTTTTGACTTGTTTCATCCAATTTTTTCTATATTCCAATATTTGTTTTGTCAAGGAACATATGTTTAGATCTTCTCTAAGGACGGGACTGGAGTCATATACTACAAGTAACGTTCGTAATAATTTTATTTATTTGTCAAACATTGTATAATTGCTGAAACTAACGACCACCAACTTCGATGCGGGCATTTCACCTACACAGAATATGTGCTAGCAGATCTTTACTCTCGATGGGTGTCTCGTAAATCAGACTCTTCTTATGGCTCCTTAAAAAAACCTGGGGAGGTTTTCTTCGGGGAGCGTAGCGGCCATGCTACTGGTATCCCTCGTTCAATCCATTACTGTCACTGAATACTTGGTTGAGGTGGTCTGGACGGCAAGCGAAAATGTTGCAGAAAAATTTGTTGACGAATCCACAATGGTACTTTTTCCAACAATTCTGGTAATGCATCTTGCAAGAAAGTTAAGTAACACGGATTTATTAATACCCTGTATATACTGAAGAGCATTGACGAGAGGCTGCGTCCTTGTTTAACTCGTTGACTCATTTTCATATATATTTTATGCTACAAGGCTAGAAGGTATACTCAAAAGTAATTAATAAAAGAGTTCGAGCTATAACAGAAACGCTTGTTACTAAAGAGCAAAGCGAATTTAGGAAAGGCCACTCCGCAATGGATCATATATTTACAATCCAGCAGCTCATAGAAAAAATACTAGAACACAACCTGGAAACCTATATGGCTTTTATAAATCTAGAAAAGGCCTTCGACCAAGTAAACAGAGCAAACCTATGGCAAATACTAGAAAATAAAACCCACTGTACTTAATAAAAGTTGTCAGAAGGTGCTACTAAGGCACGCAAATTAAAATAGCTAGAGGGAACACATATGAAATTATTAATAGAGGAGTTAGACAAGGGTTTCATCACCTACTTTATTTAACATAAAGAAATCAAATTAATAAATATGCATAAACACATTACTATATGCTGATGATCAAATACTCATAGCATCTTCCGAAGAAGACCTACAGCGGCAAGTACACAAGTTAGACAAAATATTAAGGCAATATGATGGTAACACATCCACAAAGAGAACGAAGATATTGGAATTCTGCGGGAAGGACCCAATAAAGTAAACAATAGCGACCGAGAACATAAAAATAAAATTAACAAATTTCAAGCTATATGCGGCGCAATATGGAACACTTTAAAACACAAAATTCGCCTGGAAAGTATGATACGTTTATATAAAACCTTGGCAGTACCGGTGCTGATGTATAGAAGTGAGACGTGGGTTCTCACAAAACAAAAATAAACAGGGCAAGGGTTGCAGAAATTAAGTTCTTAAAAAATGTAAAAGGTGCAAGAAGATCCGACACAATGCGAAATGAAAACAAAGATGGAAGATCGCATACCACATGACATGTCTTTACAACGCACAATGAAGAAGTCTAGGAACACCGAGGAAACGATGGCGAGACGGAACAGGTTGAAGACCTATACCGCGAAAGGCGATGACCACGTCGGCAATATATTTTATACCTTCAGCGATTTTTATCTGAGCATATTTTCGTACACACTTTTTGTTATTAAAATGAGCTGTTTGAGAAATCCTTTTTTTCATGATATTCCATTATCGACAAAGCACCATGTGGGTTTCCAGATTGAATTCTCTCTTTTCTCTATAATTTATTGTTAGATATAGATCCCGTAGACACAGGAACGTCTTTTTCTGAACCCATTTTAATCCAGTCAAATTGTGTTTTTACCAGGAAAGTTGTGGGGTAGTTTTGATTTCTTCCATTTTATATGTTTTTTGGGGTGCTAAATCCGAATCTGAGGTTTGCTAACAAAATTTCGTGACGCAACATTGAAGAAAATGCGAAAAACGGTAAAAATTTTCATTTTTTGGCGGTTTTCTGCTTATAACTCGGAAAC
Source organism: Limonius californicus (assembly GCA_014611495.1). Classification (NCBI taxonomy): domain Eukaryota; kingdom Metazoa; phylum Arthropoda; class Insecta; order Coleoptera; family Elateridae; genus Limonius; species Limonius californicus. The sequence continues at coordinate 45,255 of JABXWE010012056.1, forward strand.
TATCAACTTTTCGTAAATAACCGTTCTATTCAAAATCAAAGTACATAAAATTTCATACAAATTTCTCTATTTAGGTTTTTTTCTCCGACGGGCCGTTTGGGCTCAAGCGCTTGTTGAAAGTAAGCGTATTTCGGCTGTCTCCGCAAAAACCCACTTTTTCCACTCCAAAACTTTAATTTATTATTAAAGGCTGTCAATTAGTGAATTCCTCCCAGTTCTCTGCACATACCTTATTTAGATCGTATATGTAAAGGCACAGGTACTTTTTTCAAAAATTACATAATGTTCAAGTTATTTAATAAAGTCCGAAATTGTACAAATTCAGTTACAAAAAAGTTGAAATTCCAAGGAAAAATCTTGAAAAATTATTATATTTTATTATATTATATTACAATATATATGATTATATATTACAAATTATATAAGCCGTTGTCGTTTAGAGGGTCCTGGCTGAGGTTCTTCCAAGGCGGCAAGTCCTAGCACAGTTTCGGGTTGTTCTATCGTCAGTGTCGGGGCTTGTTCATGTGGAAAAAGAAAGAGCTGGTGAAAAAACAACAACTTGTGATCATATCTTAAGGAGAGAAGAGTGATTACGAAATAGATTGTTAGATTAGACATACCTTTCGCATCGTGTAAGCGTCTTTCTTCAGTCTCTGTTCTTGGTCTCTTTCTTCGGTCTCTTTTTCGTCAATGTCAATGCTGTCTTCCGGGAGTTCGACGTTTTAACACAGCCCTTCGCACGATGTGCAGATCGGGGAGCAATGGAAGCCAGCCTTCCTGCATCCACAATTGCGTTGGCAGCCTGTTTTACATTTACAAGAAATGTGCCGGAGTATCGAGTCCGGTGCAGGGTTTAAAGTAGTTGGCACTGGCACGAGACCATTCCTTGTTTTTTTCCACCCCCACTCGTTCGGGTCTCTTTGTTGCTCGTCGAGTGTGGTTTGACCGGATAACCACTGCTGCACCTGAAAGTAAACTCTCAGTGAATGTTGTCGTGCAGCAGCTTAGGTGAGGGGTAGTGAGCTAATGTTGGTTTTACTTTTGTAAGATGAAGATACGTATTGCCTGTATCTTAAATCGTTCAGGCTAGTCTCATGTCCTTTCCCATACAGAGCCATGAGAAACACGTTTCCTGCTTTGGCAATCTCGTCCTGTTATGCATGAGGGTCTTTGAAAGCATCAGTGACTGGTTGCAGGTCATTGTTCCTCTGCAGGACTTTAAGAAATTTCAGTTTCCCCTGATTAAACAAAGCAGAAGTGGTGTCACAACCACTCATCGCGTACAGGAACAATATATGGTCTGATAGGGTTTTGTAAGCGGCAAGATGAGGATTGTAGAGGGTTTGAGACACCTTCCCTTTTCCTGGTTTTCCTCCACAGCTTGCTGTGAATCAATTTTTGTATCATCAAATTTTTCCATTAGCATAGATATCAACCGGCTCTTGTTTTTGGAGTTTGCAAGGAAACTCTCCTGCGTGACAGTGGGCACCATCGATTCTGTAATGATATTGCTGCAGATTGTTTTCTTTGCTCTCTTCTCAATCGTTCCATGCGCTTGGTGCTTTCACAAGCTTCGTCAGGGTAGCCAATGTGATTTTGAAAATTCTTTTTTTTTTTTAGTACTGGAGATGGCATAATAGTTTAAACCAGTCTACATTGTACTGGAAGAAGGAATTCACTAAATGACAGCCTTTAATAATAAATTAAAGTTTTGAAGTGGAAAAAGTGGGTTTTTGCGGAGACAGCCGAAATACGCCAATTTTCAACTAGCGCTTGAGTCCAAACGGTCCGACAGGAGAAAAACGCCTAACTAGTGAAATTTGTAGGAAATTTTATGTACTTTCATTTTGAATAGGAAGGTTATTTACGAAAAGTTGATAGTTTCCGAGTTATAAGCAGAAAACCGCCAAAAAATGAAAATTTTTACCATTTTTCGCATTTTCTTCAATGTTGCGTCACGAAATTTTGTTAGCAAACCTCAGATTCGGATTCAGCACCCCAAAAAGCATATAAAATGGAAGAAATCAAAACTACCCCACAACTTTCCCGCTAGGGGCCCTTTTGAGCACAAATTGACTATATTATTTACCATAACAACATTTAGATCATCTAAATACGTTTACCAGGCAACTAAATTGCCATGGTCAGTGGAACCTAATGATCGTGATCTATCTAAACTAGTTTTAGACGAAACAACCTCCAAAGGTATATTCTTCGTCCCGTCTCATTAATATGCCGGTTTACACTTTATTTATCAAATCTGTAATGTTTGTAGTTTGTGTTTCAAATATAATTGCAATATTGCGTTTAGTTTGCTAAATATATTTTTGATTATATAATTTCGTAAATCTCCGGTTTCTTAAAAGTTTTCAACTTACCTTTAGGGAATCCTAACGAGATCTGACTGTTGTTGTTTTGAACAAATCACAATTTTTGGAAATTCTATATTTTGGACGTATTCAGTTCGGTCTATTTGAATTTAATGGAAATGTAGGTAGTCTTAGAACAAAAAATTGAGGTAAAGGTTTTCCATAAGGTACAGTATATTTTAACCACCGTGGTCGTTCAATCCAAAAAAAAAGCATTCAGCTGTAGAAAAGTCTAATATTACACACATAATTAAAATAAACATTGTGATTGTACTGGGAAACCGAAAGAAACCGCAAAAAATTTGAATAACTGCGCATACTTCATTTTAGAAGCGTCTGTCTTGTAACCCTAGTTCGATAAGGTCTTAAATTTCAGTAAATGCCATTTAAAACGTAAGTTCGCAAAGTGAACAAGTTGTAAGCCGAAGAAGAGAATTTCTTTCTTTATTGCATAAGAGAGATGTTAACTCATTCCTGTCCTTTCACTTTCCGTGGCCGGTGCGTATTTTACTAGAAAATTTGGTTAGCAACGCACGGATAGACATAGCGAAAACATTCACCGTAGAGCGGACTCGCCAACGAGAGGTCCTCTAAGAAGTCGATAATTATTGACCTGAAACAAAACAGAGACCTTATGTCGAAGGGCATTCTTTGTTACTATATGACCTGAGTATTTATAATAATTTGAAATTTCTACTTCAAGGAATGGCAAGTAGAAGCGCGGTTTCCATTTTTTCAATTTGATTTTATTTACTTTCATTCATGCTGGTACCCGGGATTCGCATCCTACTTTGCAAGTATTTAAATTGCGGTTGAAATACACCACCTGCTTGCTTTTTGTTAGATCTTTTTGAAATATATATCGCGGCAAGCTTAAAAGCTTGGTTAGACTTTGGATGCTGAAAGTTTCTGTCTGGGGCCATGAATTATCAGTTCACCTACAAAACTAAAATTTATGCTTTTTCTTTATGTGGAGGAAATTGTTGGTAATGTTACGGTTTTGCTATTCATCAGCCATTCTGCTGTTTGATTTTCGCATGTGCTGTTTTGTTGATACGTAACGCGTGCGGTTCCAGAACACATCAGAAGCAAGAGTAATATTATTTTGATGGATCACCGAGGCAATATGAAAAGTGCTGAAAACGGAAGCAGTGTTGTTGTGTCATTGTAGCTTCATGTAAAATTTTCTTGTTGTATAAATCAACAAAAAATATGAGTATAATACAAAATATTAGTTTTTGCTAATTTAATAATCACATATATGTGCTAATGTAGGTGATGAGAATTCTCGATTTTTGATACTCCTATGACCAGGATCAGTATTTTTCAAAGAGACAATATCTTTGTTTCCCATCTAGTAATTTGAAGCTAGGAGGAAAATTTTTTTTGAGAAATTCACAAATTCGTATTTTTGGTGTGAATTTTATTGCTTATACAAAAATATATAGGGTGACTGGACAACTCCGGCCTAACATCGGGAGGAAGTTTTCTATCTAAAATTAGGGTACACATATAATTTTGTTACCCTAACAACCGACAAGGAAATTACCTTAAAGTCTCTAAGCTGCCTGTATAAACCGTGTTTTTAAATAGGCCGCCACCGCCATGTGTGATACGTTAAAAATCACTACTGGATTTGGAATTACCCCAGATAGGCAAAATTCTTAATTAGGGTCAAATGTTGCCCAAGTGCATAGAGATGCTTGGAAAACCGCGTCCTCGATCTCGCTCTTTCAAATCATCATCATCATCACACCCAATTGAATTTGACGTTTTGACAATGGCGTTAGAGAATTAGATAGCAAAATACAATACAATAGGCCGCCGAATGTATCTTTATTATTTATGTATGTAGCTTGAAAAATAATGCTTTAGGAAAAGTTGCAGTACTAGTGGAGAAGTATTACATAAAGTGAAGCATGTTTCTGATTTATTTTTTAAAATACAACACCCTGAATATTTGTAACTGCAGTATAGCTTTTCCATTCGAAGTAAAATAGCTATACAACTTTTATTGTGGAATATATACCTTCGGAAATATTCACGAATTGAAATCAAAATTCTTCCGAATATGTAAGTACAGTGGATGCAGTGCTAACAAAAAACTTACCGCAACGGCTTTTTTAATGCCACTGTTACGTATGAGCTGTCATCTACGAGCTTTTACTCGAGTCTAAGTCATGTTTAGGAAAATGTTTTTACAAAGAATGTGAAGTTTATCTAAGGAGTACTCTCTACTCTGTAACATTTTTTAAACGACAAAAATAAAGACAATGTATCACTTTTCAGATTTTCTGTTTAAATCTGTAATCACTTAAACAGTACGTTTTCAAATACTTCGGGTTTTATTTCAAACAATAATTCTCCGTAACACACAAGGTGGTCCACATTAAACGAATTGGGGTGTTTTTTTTAGAAAAAAAGCCATTACTTCAACTCTTTCTAAAATCGAATAAACTAACAATAACTATGAAATATAGCATTATCTTCTTTAAAAATTTAAAGTAATGTCCAAGTAGCTTTGGAATGGGGTTGCGTGGGTGGCGTGATCGGGAACGGACGTGTGTATTAATTATTGGATTTCTTCTTAGTTTTGCTTTAACAATAACAACGTGGGAACGGGAGTGCTCGCAAAACGCTCCGGGCGAAAGTGATTAGCGAAATTAAAAACAAAACAATTTTGGGGCAAACAATAGAGTGAAAGTGCGAGGGTATCCATCCGGGGACGGAAGAGAGGAGAACCACTGCCGCCTCTACAAGGTGCTACATCAAAAAGGGGAAAGAACAGCGATCGACACAGACCACAATAACACTGAGGGGGACGCAGTTAAAAGCTAAGTGTCGCAGGCCTGAGTAGCCATTGTAGTCCTTTGCAATCTTTAGCAGTAGTTGGTAGCACTGGTAGTTTAGTAGAAAACTAGGAAACGGGAGGGACGCGTAAAGAAACATTGGAACGTTTGCGTCAACGTGTCCCAATGCCATCTAATCGTTCCAGAAATGCTCCAGAACATTTACTGCCTTGAAACATTTGCGCGAGAATTAATGCTCTCAATCCTAAAATAGGAACACTACTGTAGAGCAAATTCATCGAGCTTTCAAGTGGTATGTCTTCTGATACCCCTTTGCCATTTAAATCTTTTTGGGTGAAAATCACTCAAATTTTGGGATTGAAAATAAGTAGGTGAAAGGAAATAGCCGCATTAATGCCCCCTGGTAAATTATGACGTCTTTCGGTGTTTTTGGAACATATGAGGTTTGTGTCACAAAACACACCTGTTTCGTTTCCGATGGTTCATCCTGTATATCTGGCTACATGGCATTAAAATACAATCCTACTACTCCAAGTCGAACTAGGAAAATCCCACAAGGAAAATTCTAATTCAGGAAAAACATTTATTCAAAATAAACAAAATCATTTTCACTAACTGTATTAAAATTTTTCCGAATTTTTGAAAGAATTTTCGAAATTTTCAAGATTTCTGAATTATTCGTGCTGCGTATATACCTAAGCTAACAAGTAGTTTCGAATTAGGTTAATCGCACATCTAATTGTGGAATCTCGCAAAGTTTTCCAAAATATTAGCATCAGATGGATAATCTGTTATAACCTCATTGTCTGCCATATGAATGCAAGTGACATCGTTTGCACTTAAACCATTCTGTTGTAACCAGGACTTCATCTGCAGTTTTATTTCATTCATCTACTTGATGTTACCGTTGCTTTCCTAGCTTCTCTCTTAACGTCTCCAAAGAGATTTCATTGTCTTCATACTTGGAAGCGTACTGTCCAGAAATAGCCTTTTTAAAGGCAAATGTTTATCTTCTTCTTCTTCTTCTAATTAGGCTAAAGCCTGATTTTTTAAACCCGTTTTGTGCACATGGATTATAGGCAGTCTCTCCACCTTTTTAGGGGACGTTTAATACTTCTTCTCCCAGATGGTGGTTTGTCTCTCGCAATTTTAACAATCCTATTATTGGCCATTTGTGTTATGTGTTGATTGCATTCTTGCCCTCTACTATTGATTCATTTGTAAATCGGTACTTTGCATATTTCTCTCACATCCTCATTTCTCCTTTTTTGTTTTATTAATTATTTGCCTTAGTATCTCCATTTCCGTCACTTCAAGCTTTTGTTTACTTTACGCTGTGTCTGGTCTGGTTTCAGCGGTATAGGTTATTATTGGTCTAACCATACTTCTATATATTTTAACTTTTGTTTCTTGCTGAAAATATGAAACCCTATTTGCTTCTAATGCTTATCCTCTCACTTCTTTTTCTCTTTATTACCCTTCGAGTTCTAATTGGCACCTCCTAGATGCGAATGCTCAGAAATCTGATCTGTAGATATTTCTATTCCATACAAACGGGGAATACCCAAAAATTGGACTTTCAGATAAATATTTTCACCTGAATGTCGAGTAAAACGACTTGTAGGATTTCTAATTCGAATTGTCTGAGAGACCACATGACGATTGGGCGAGGAGTAAGACAAAAGTGAAAGATGCAGTTGAAAGAGTGGCAAGATTAAAGTGGCAATGGGCGGGGCATGTTAGTCGTTCAGGCGACGACGGATGGACAAAACGGATAACAGTGTGACGACCATGGACAGACAAGAGAAGAACCGGAATGTCTAGGATGAGATGGGAAGATGATGAAAATCCGCTGGAAAAATATGGCAAAGAGAAACGGTGGATAGAGGAAAGTGGAGAGAGAGGGGAAGGCGTACGTACAACATTGGACAGACACACGCTGAAGGAGAGAGAGAGAGAGAGAGAGAGAGAGACAAAAAAATATACAAACTATAGTACAATTGCTACGGCCAAAGAGAAAGTTCGAATTGAAGAAAATTTAGAGTAACGAAGATTGACTCAGAGACGTTCGACTGTATATCCATGGTAGCAATTTTACAGAAAGAATATATTGTCAAGAACTAGAGTGTTAGAAGCAATTCCATGTATTTTTGAGACCTTATTTCTATAATATCAATAATTTAAAATTACTAATGTTTCAATTTTTCACCAAAATATAGGAAAGTAAATAACTCTGACACTAGAAAACGATAATAAACTAGTTTGAGAATAGATACGGGAGAAGAAGACATTGCTACGCATACAACAATTTTATAAATAAGAATTAGAGAATGTGAAGGAGCAAGTTGGTTGGATGGACCGATATAGTGGCATATGCAACCGGTCGTACTTCGGAGGGTACGTAAAACCGTCGGTCTCGGTTTCCATACGAACATCTGTACAATCGTACACCATGTAGTGGAACTTCTTTCCTCTGTTAGATGGGTTAGGTTAGCCTCCTGCCAGGCATACGTGCAAAAAGGGCTCATAGAACCGACTGCATTGTAGGTAATTAACAGGCCATTTGCCTATACACAGAAAAAGAAGGAGGAGGAAGTAGAAGCTGTAGCAGGTTGCTATAATTACAATGCACATAAAAGTGTTCCGTTGAAGACTATATTACGAGAGAGTATTGATATATAGTTAGCCTAGCCTAGACAAAGACTGCTTGTTTTCGAAGAAATTGTAGCGGTTAGGAATTCGGCTCCTATAATTCCTGCCACTGCAATAACTAAGAACGTGCAGTTGCGTAGCAACGCAACTACCTTCTAGTAGTTTGCAACAAAAGAACAACATTCCATCGGATGACATCACGTCCGCTGGCCAAGAAGGGTAGCAACCTTGGGGTACAAAAACGGCAGTTCAAACAGTACTTCGTGTATCCTCATGCCGCGCGTCAGGAATCTTTCTGAGTTTCCATTTGATTACTTGTTTCGTTATATACTGTATTTGTTAATTAATATTCAAGTTAGTGTTAATAAAAGTTTTATTCAAGTGTAGTTGATTATTGACTATCCAACTACAACACTAAAGAGGTCCGACGTGATCTAATTAATTCGTTTTCAACGAAATCAAAACAAAGGTTGAACTCTCGTGTAAAGTGTTTTTCTTTAACAAAAGTTACCCTCACAGCATGCCGCCGCCGACCGATAATTCGACGCCGTCGACCGAAAATTCGACGTCAGGA
>JABXWE010012057.1:0-15535 GCA_014611495.1 Limonius californicus
GTGAAAGGTGTAAAACGGAAAAAGGAACAAAAGTGCGGGAAAGATAGCGTGCAAAATAGCCGACGAGGTTAGGAACACGGAGCCTGGTGTTCAAAGTGATGGCGTCGAAGGGCGGGGCCAACCGTTGGGTGACATGGCGGGAAACAGTGTCGATCTGCCGAGCGCGGGAGATTCAAATGGAATGGCGGGAATTCTGATGGCAATGATGAAGCAAATGGAAGAAGACCGAGCGCGTAGGGACCGGATGATGGAGGAAAGCCGAGCGAGAAGTGATCAGTTGTTACTTCATGTGATGCAAAGCAATGTTCCTGTCCAAACGGTGAGAACACCAGCTCAAACCAGTTATCACGTGATGCCAGATTTGAGTAAAACGGTGAAGGAGTTTTCGGGAACGTTTGACCAAAATGCCGCCGAGTGGATCGACCGTATCAACAGTAGTGCTTTGTTACACAACTGGCCGGAGGAAATTAAATTAGAAACTGCTCGAATGCATCTTACAAGTGCCGCGCTGGATTGGTATGAAGTGAGACGGGATGACATCAAAACATGGAACGATTTTGAGACGAAGTTTAGAAATACCTTCGAGACCGCGAAAAGTACGACCGCGTTATGGAAAAACATGACAAGACGGTTACAGGGACCCCGGGAAACGGTCGAAGTGTACTTCCATGAGAAATACAAGCTGTGTAGAGCTCTAAACCTATCATTCGAGGAGTGCAAGGAACAAATTGTGGTCGGGTTGACACAAAGAAATTTGGTGCCGGGACTTATGGTGCAAAAACACGAGAACATAGATACACTATTGCACGATATAATTGCACTACATCGGGTAACAAACACATACAGCGAAAACCGCGTCGTATTCAAAGAAAATGCAATGTTTAAACCGATGCGTCAGTTTATAGTGCCGATCGAACAGTGGCTAAAATTAGCGAACTTTATTGGTTCCCGCGGTTAAAACGTTACATACGTCGCCACATCAGTACTTGTGCCGAGTGTCTAATAAATAAAATCCCTGGAGGGAAAAGACCTGGAGAACTTCACCCTATTCCTCCACCGAGTCGTCCGTTTGATCGGGTCCGTATAGACCACGTAGGACCCCTAATAAAAAGTGAAAACGGGAACGTGCATATCTTGGTGATTAGCGACGCATTAACTAAGTATGTAAAAATTTACCCAACGAAGAGCACGAAATCCGAAGAAACAATACGCGCGCTGGAATTGTTTATGAGTCAGTTCGGAATTCCCCAGCGTTTAGTGTCTGATCGCGGCACGTGTTTTACATCGGACAAATTTAAAGAGTTTATCGCGAAGCATGGTATAAACCACACATTAAATTCGTCTCAATGGGCTCGGGGAAACGGCCAAGTGGAACGAGTTAATCAAACCTTAATCACCACTATTATGACATCCATGGAGGAAGAAACTACATGGGACACAAAACTAGCGGAAGTAGAAAGAAATTTAAATATCGCCATCAACAAAACCACAAATAAGTCCCCTTTGGAGCCCTGTACGGCTTCATGCCGAGATTCAACGATGGCATGTTAGCGGCCCTTGCGGAAGACAAGGACATCGAGTGGAGACCACCCGCGGAATTACAGCAGGAAATACGAGAAACTATTGAGCGTGAGCAAGCTAAGTATAAACGACGTTACGATTTACGTCGCTTTAAAGGGGTTAGCTATGACGTAGGTGACATTGTGTTAATGAGAAGAGTGCCCACCGCTACAGGCGAAAGTACAAAAACGCAACCCCGATACCGCGGCCCATTGGTGATTACTGAAGTGCTCCCCAGCGACACGTACAGGATAGCAAACATTCCAGGAGCCGAAGGACGCACTTATTCTACAACAGCGAACGTCAGCCAACTGAAAATTTATAGGTCACCGGACGAAGAGGAATCCCATTCCGAATCGGAGGAAGACGAGGACGAATTGCAGTCACCGGAGGAAAGCATCTACGAAGCAGTGGAGCCAGGTGATCAGAAAATAAGTGATAGTGACGCGAGTGAAAGTGTTGTGATACCCGAAGATAACAGCACGGATATGCAGGCTAAAGACGAAACACCACCAGCTACACGTTGTAGGCGTATTCCAAATCATTTACAGGATTATTACTTGTATTAATGTTGTTATTTTCCTTTGTATTGTACTGAAAAAGATTTATTTTGTTACGTGTTTAGCTTTAGGATATGTATTGGATTTTTTTTTTATTAATGTTATGTGATATAACTGTATTAAAAAACATAATGAGGGCATTATGCGTGTCAGGATTGGTCGGGTGTTAGAACAGTCATTTTTGAAGCCGCCTGTATATAACTTTCTTACAGCACTGTAATGTTCTAGCCATGCGCAGACCAAGGGTTGGTGAGAGTCGCGAGTTGGCGAAGTGTGTGTACGCATCGATTGTAGATCCTTTTGAATTTTATATCCTGATAATAAAGTGTTTTTAGTTCCTATGCGAGTTTTAATTACTGTAGGTGCTAACAGGATATAAAACACATATACTCATCAAGAACCATTTCGCGAAAACGCATTTCTCGAACATGAAAGCGGATGCTATCTACTGAGATTCGAAACCACAAAAACACCTAGTACTTTCCTGACAGTTATGGTACGCGAGATTAAACATATAACCAAAATATGTAATAAAGTAATTTTCAATAAATTACATTTCAAATTTGCTCAAAATCGGACAAACCATTTGGGATATAAAACACATATACTCATCAAGAACCATTTCGTGAAAATGCATTTCTTGAACTTGAAAGCGGATGCTACAGTAGTACCTACTTTACTGGCAGTTATGGTACGCGAGATTAAACATGCAACCAAAATATGTAATACAGTAAATTTCAATAAATGCAATAGAAATTTTAAAGTAGCTAATCGTAGAGGAGAACGGGAAGTATCTTCTATGGAAAAATACACAGGAAGATCAGCATTTGGATTGGAATTTCCATAACATTTCCTAGAGGCGTCCTTTCTTAATGTCAACTTTTCTGATGAGTCAATTTCTTCGCTTTCGTGATTGGGCAGGTGTTCTTGCAATTTTCCAGTTTTATAGTTCACAGGTACTGCAGCGCGAAGAAGTTTATTTTTACACGTATTCACAAAAGATTTTCTTTTTAATTTTATTTCTTTTCCTACATAATAAAAAATTGCATTTTGGTCTTCATAATAATTTTACAAAATTTCAATCCAGTAAAATATGTTCTAGAAATTACTACAATGAATGAAAAAAAATTAATTAAATCCTATTATAAACAAAACGAAGGAAAAATCGTTGAACGAGGCGATGGACTAAGGTTGACTAAAAATTCAAAGGGTATTATTAAAAATCTCACCTTCGGCTCATGAAGCCTCTTTGACTAGTGCTAACCTTTCTTAAAGGGTTTTTTATAATAAATAAATGGAAATGGAAAACGTTATAGACAATTTATGGCGTATTGATGAAATGCCTGTAATTGATGAATCAACAAAAAGTTATACTTACAGTGAAATAAGAGAAAGTAATATCAATGTGAAAGAACTTGAACAGTATACGCTTCAAACTAGCATAAGTGGATGGAAACATTTATCAGGTGCTTATATTTTTATTAAATCTAAAATTAAAAACAATCCAAACAATTATGCAACTATATCAAATAATGGGATAAATGATTTTGACTACCTGAGATTATTCTATGAAGAGGTATTAACAGAAGAAAGAAATTATGTAGGTGTTGCTATTTTAATTTCAAATCTGATTGAATTTTCAGGAGATGTATCTGATACTTCAGCATCACAATTATGTTGATATCCAGACACAGCAGATTCAGCAGATAGATCTCAATATAAATATGATGTGCAAAATAAATCTGAAAAATTTAAATATTTAGACGTTGATATAAAAACGATTGTTTCAAAAATTACAACTAATTCTGAATTCAATAAAGGATACTTGATGAGGTGGCTGTTAACAAAAGATGGAAAAACTGTTACAAAATTTATTCGTTTATCTAAAATTTATTGATTTTGTACTTAAAATCATTCCGTATCGAACGGGTTTTACTTTTATCTTTTCAGAATGACACATCTCAACAATTGGACGTGTCAAATAATTGTTATTATAAGAGATACTTCTTTGTCAAGAATTCATTTAAATATGACTCATTTTAATAATTGTAAGATATATTGATTTTGTACTTAAAAATCATATTGTTCTGAACAGACTCATATAGTAGTTTCATCTAATCAAACTATTGATCGATTTTGCTTACTGTATAAATTAATCATCTTAAAGTATTCGTCCCGTAACCATACAATGCCATCGCTTTCCATTAAGTATTGCTGTTCATTTATAACTTTCATCATCATCATCATCATCTGACATGGAGCTGGCTCGAGCGTCACTCCTGGATTACGCTAGGCCCACCCCATGCCAGTAGGTGGGAAGGAATTTATGGGATACGGTTGGATCGGGTGGGGTATTGCACCGCGTTAGCATGCCTGCAATACCGGGTAGTTAGTAAGCTACGCATCAATGGGATTTTGAGTACGTAACCGGGACCGTTATGCGAGTATGCATTTGACCCTAATAAACTTTGGTATCAAAGTTTCACATTGTTCTTATTTCACATCTATCTATTGTTCTAAGGTTACAGATTGCACTTATCTTAGTTTCCTAATAACTAATACTGAATATTATCCCCAAATTGTACTATTTCCACTTAATTTTAATGTCGAATCTCGATTCTTCTTCCTTCTTTTCCATCCTTTCCCTCTGCAGTTGTCGGCTAGGAGTCCATCGTTTTCTTTCCCACTGGTACTTGTTTCGTTCCTTCTCCTTTGTTTTCCCCTTCCTCACCCTCTCACTGATTTTTCTTCTTCGTTATACTGTTCTTCTTCAGTCGATTCTTAATTGGATTCTTCAATCAGTGCGTATACTCTTCTTACCTCTCTTCGGATATCGTCTTTTCTTCCTGACCAGTCCTTCCATGTCTCTTTAGGTATGTCGCTGTTTTGGATGTCCCTCTCCAATGATGTATTCCACGTGTAGCATGGTCTTCCGATCTTCTTTGCTTCTGTTTGCATGGCATAAGCTTGCTGTAGAGGATGGTTGGCAAGTCTTTTTAGAATATGTGCCCAGTAGTTAATTCTTGATGTAGTGCGGCGTTTAGTTATTGTTTTCTCTTCTAGAATTCATTGTGCCGTCGAAGTGTTTTCTTCCCCCGTGGTTAGTTGAAATAGTTTGAGTATTTTCTTTTCCATACTTCTAAGTGCCATTCTGTTGGCTTTCGTGATTGCGGTGGTTTTCAATCCGTATAAAGCAGTTGTGGCTATGATGGAATTGTATATTATCTTCCTTATTCCGTTTGGTAGTTTATGTTGTTGTAGGAGAGGAAGAATCATACGTGTGGCTTGGTGTGCTTTGGTTATTCTTTGGTTTACTGTCTCCGGTCTTACTCATGAATCTGGCAGATAAACGCCTAGGTACTTGAGTTTGCGTGTTTCTTTTAGTTCCCGGCTCCCTATTTTCAGTATGTTATCGGCTGTTTAATTCTTTCTTTGTCTGGGGTTCTTACCATCACTTCGCATTTGCTGATGTTTATTTCTAATCCTGCCTCGGTTAAGTTTGCTATCAGCATGTCCAAAAGTCTCCCCGCGTCTTCCTTCTCTTCCGCTGTACTTATTAGGTCATCCACATAGGCAAGAATCTTAGGCAGGTTAAGATTGTCTTCGATTGGTGATGGTGCCGTCAGTTGTGAAGCTGTTTTCTCTTGGACCTTGTACAACGTGACATCATGAATAGTCTGGGCGAGAGTGGGCATCCTTGCTTAACCCATTCCGTTTCCTTATATACTTTTGTTCTTTGCCCAAACCATTGCAGCATCGTATTTTCCTGTAGACAGGCTGTAATTGCCCGGTTGATGAGATAGTGCGGTGTTCCTGAGTCTTTCAGGGCTTTCAGCAGGGACGAGTGCTGTATGGGGTCGAATGCTCTTGTTAGGTCTAAGTCTAACAGTACCGTCCCCCCCTCTCCATCTTTCATCCAATATGCGTCCTATTACATATATATGGTCTTCCACCGATCTGTTGCTTAGGAATGCTGCTTGGTACGACGGTATTTCTGGGGTTGTCTCACCCAGTACTCTCAACAAGTATTTTGCGTAGATTTTGTAGCCTACACTGCGAAGGTTGGTTTTCCTGTAGTCTTTCGTGGATTTCGGGTTTCTTACTTTTGGTAGGGGGATTTGCATGGTTGTGATCCATTCCGTTGGTACTTCGTTACTTATCCAGATATCTTCTATCCTATTTTACATAATGTTCCTATATGAAGGTTGTTGGGGCAGCTTGTAGCTCTTCTTCTTATAGTGTTGGCTCTCCGTGTTTTTCTCATGTATTTATATGTATTTCTGTATTAAGTATTGCTGTTCATTTATAACTTTATATTTAAATCCCATATTTTTTATCAAACACCGTAATATGTCTGGACTTTTGTAAGCAAAGTACATTTGTTTTGATTTAATTTCTTGAAATAGTTCGCTTACGGTGGGAACTAATTTCTTTTTATAAAAATTATAGATAGTAGCTCTTACGGTTTCCCTGATTCCTACATGAATCCTAGAAAATTTTCGATTAGTTCTTTTCTTGCCGAGTGTGATGCCCTTTGTTTATAAGTTTTCTCGTTATACTGTAAGGGACTTGTGTTAATTTTGTAACACGTTTCATAATGGCTCCCCGAGTTCGGATTTAAGTTTTTATAAATGTTTAAAATTATTTGCTGCGCTTCAACGGGAAAATGCTGGAGTGTTGCACTTATATTTATATTTTCACTTTCACTACTACTATTTACAACATCTACGTCTCATTTAAATCATTCTCGTTTGCCGAAGTCAGAGAAATGATCGCTAAATTCCTAAAATGCAAAAAAATCAGATCTTCAGCGCGATACTTAGAACTGGATATTTTCCCGCCCAATGGAAAATTGCGTAGATAATCTTCTTCCATAAGCCTGGCAAACCACCCAATGAGACAAAGTCTTATAGACCTATTAGCCTGTTGCCAATCATTTCCAAACTAACTAAAAGCTCTTAATGAAGAGACCCTCCCCTATCCTAGCAAAAGAGCGGTTGATTCCGGAGCAAAATAGAACGTTTGAAGAAAAAAGTTACTGCTCAGTTGCTTTTATTGACGTTAGCCAGGTATTTGATAAGGTTTGGCATGAAGGGCTATTATTTAAAATAAAAAGAGCTTACCACATTCATTCTATATGATCGTAAAATTCTACTTAGAGGAACGCTACTTCCAAGTTAAGTTCGGTGAAAAAACTACAGACTTACACCCTATCGAAAGCGGGGTGTCCCCATTGAACGTCCTGGGTCCGGTTCTCTACTTGTTATATATAGCTGACATTCCAACCAACCACAATACGATTATGGCATCGTTCGCAGACGATACGGCGGTTCTGGCAACGCACCAAATAGCGGCAGCACAAATCTTACAGCAGCGTCTACACCATGTACACCATTGGTTCAAGAAGTAGCGTTTCCAAATCAATCAATCAAAATCTGTACATATACCTAACCTTTGCCAAGCGAAGGGGTATCCCGTCTAGTATCTATAAATGGATAATTACGCCCCTAGGAAGACAATGTTAAGTATCTGGGCCTACCCATCGACAAGAGCCTTACGTGGAAAACATACATTTGGAATAAAAGAAAACATATAATCACACGGGTTACAGCTGTGGGGTATGGCATCCCATTCCAACATTGAGATCCTTGAGAGATTTCAATCAAAGACTGATGATAACAAATGCTCCTTTCTATGTCCCAAACAGTGAAATTCGTGAAGACCTTGTTGTGATCGTCGTCGATGGGGTTTGTTTCTTACTCAAGAAATTAGCAAGCTCAAATTGTTAAGGTTTATTTAATTAGTTTACAAATTCTAACACAATACACGTCAACACTATCGTAACGCCAGCGAGCGAATGCCCTCTTCTCCCTCTTTTCCTTTTGCCCCGTGCAGCCCTTCCTTATCAAGTTGCCCAGCGCAACTCTTCAGCGGGCAGTGGACCAGATTACAATAACCTG
The DNA here is from genome assembly GCA_014611495.1 of Limonius californicus. Classification (NCBI taxonomy): domain Eukaryota; kingdom Metazoa; phylum Arthropoda; class Insecta; order Coleoptera; family Elateridae; genus Limonius; species Limonius californicus. The sequence continues at coordinate 8,081 of JABXWE010012057.1, forward strand.
AAAGTGTTGACAGTGAAGGATGAAGTTATGAAGTGCAGTGCTAAATACTTGCAAAATCTAGAGGCACATCCGAACCATCTACCACTTAACTTACTAGACAGCAGTGAACAAGTGCGTAAACTTAAAAAATCTACCCATTAGACTTTCCCTTTCGCTTCTGACTGACTAGCCAACAATACCTGAGAAGTAGCTCGCATTGGAGAGTCACTATTGGGTGGCTACTCCCACATGTTATTCTTTACATAGTGATGTTCATACTATAGTTATCAAATTTGCCTATTGCTGTAATTAGCAGACTGCAAATACACTCATTGCAAAAAGGAAAATTTACCCAGAACAATAACCAAATTGGCATAGTTTCGAAAACAAATGATTCATGTTGCAAACCACATTTAACATGATTACCTACATCGTTAGTGGACAACAGCACTCATTATAACGTTAAGAAATTTAATAATATTGTAACGGTATTTTTGGCGCCTGATTGGTTTGCAACCCATTTTCCTCACTTGATTTTGATGAACCACGCCTGTGCGAGACTTGGATAACAATTTCATTTCCGGCGACCATTTTCGTGGGTCAGTCACAATTTATTTAAGCGGCGATCGAGGTTCCTCTGCGAAGTATTCCATACTTGAGTATTTTTCTCGATATATTGAGGACATCTTGTAGTACATCGTATTCTAATTTAGTTTGAAGAGAGTCGATGTGGGTCTTTGGCCGATTTATATTCGTCGTTTAGTCTTTTATTCACGTCAATCAAATTAATCGATTGACAACAAGTTGGAGGTGTAAGCTTAATTAGTCAACAAGTTGGGGACTGTAAGCTTTTGCAACAGTCATTTACGTTTTGATTTGCTGAATTTGCTGTCTGCGAGAAACTGGAATTCAAAACCATTCCGGCCGACACTCAAGAACACGTGCGGGCTTGGAGCTGCTACAGGAATTTCCAAGCAGATGAAAACAACGAAGTAAATACTGTTTATTATATGTTGATTTCGGAATCGAGTTAATTCACTCGTGTTTAATTTACATTACTGTATGTTTATAATTTAATTTTCAAATTGCTTTATGGGTTTGTGAACCCCTTGTTATCTGAATGTTATCATACATTAGCGTGTCACGTATTTCGTACATATTATCATAGTTTCACTTAATATATACAGGGTACGTCATAGAGAGCTGTAATATTGCGTTTGTTCGGATTCGTAGTCATCGTATGATGTGTTTTCAGGGCGCTCTTATCGCTGGAAGTACTTCTAACGACTGCGGGCGTTTTTTAGAGCTCATAAACGCTATTTGTATATTGCCAAACGTAGTATTTTTACCTTGCTCGTTTATTTCAATTTTGTTTATCACTATATTAAGTGAATTGTACGGGTAGTGTGTACTTATACAGGGTTACACAACATAATTATTCATATATTGTAAATGTTACTTGGGGGATTATTTTATTGGTATATTTTTTTGCATCATTAAATTACCGTTGTTGCAATTGGTCTTATTATTTATTGTTACCCTATGTCTGGTAAATTTGTAGCGACAAATTAGGTAAGTGGAGAACTTCGGAGATCCAGCTTTCTCAATTTACATCTGGATTATTATCAGCGTAATCTTTCAAGCTGGTGGCGCCCTTACCGGTTATTGACGAGTAGTTAATTACTTTATTTATTTGACTTTATTGAGAACCGCCCATCTTCGATTGAGGTTCCGGGAGGCTGATATTAATCAACGAATTACTTATCTAATTTACAGGAATTTCCTTAGGAAATTATTTGCAGGCGTCATAATATTCAGGGAATAGATGGTCGATTATTCGGTAATTTTATTTTAATCTTACCTAGGTACTTGTATTATAACATTTATTATACATATTTGGTTGTTTAAACCACACTAATACAAATAAATGTTTTATAACGGTTTAGTAAACGCAATAAATAACAACTGAACAAACTTAAGGAAATACATAATAAAAACTATAAACGTTGCTAGCACGGGTCGCTACGCCGGAAGACTAATCCCCTGGATCGTTGTTCGAACTCTTTTATTCCCGTCGGCCATCGTGGCGCGGGGGCAGTTTTCAGTTCTCACGCTTTTTCCCCAGATCTTGGAACTACCGGATACAGCCCCGAGGCGCCGGCTAAGTGCCGGCGCCCTTCCAAGAATTATATTGTTCCGCATCCGGTGTTAAAGTTTTGCCGAAGATCTGGGAAATTTTAACGCGCATCTTTCACACGCGTAGCCACACATATATTATAATTATACCAAGTTTCAATAAAAGTTGCACCCCCGGATTTTACCGCCATTGACAAGAAAGTTAAATGCGGCCCTGATCATAAACCAACATGCACCAACGCTATTGTTCAGAGATTACATGCTACCTGCTCACTGGTAATCGCATTTGAGTAGGGATTTAAACATTCGCTACTAAAAGTTTGGTCCTACTTTACCAGTGCACGAGGATGCTGCCCACTGCCTGTTAAGAAAATATATTTTATTTTAGTACGTAAAAAATGCATAGCTTTGACTTTTGGGCACTATTTGTGATACAGTATCTGCTTGTACACCTTCATTGCTGTGGTGAAATTTTTATATCTCTCTCCAAAACACTATTCACAGTTTCTGATAGCTCTCGACATGAGATACAATATTATTAAGCCCTTGACTGCAGAAACAGTTTTATACAATCTGTATACTTCTTTTTGTGTATAGGTCACCGGCGCCCTCAGCAAAGCAGTACGTGATTGTAGTTTACTTGTGATATGTAATTTATATGTAATCGTACCCAATCACTAAATAGCCAACAATTAAATGATCAAGTCACCAGTATCAGTGAACTACACGGCCCAAGTGGAGGATAAGGCTGTAGGTCACCGGTGATCCACGCGGCAGCGAACATATTCAATATAATACATAATATACATTTCTTACAGTGTTTAACATCAACGCAGCTACCGCAAGATTTACCACCTCTTATGTAATCACACCAACATACAGAAGAGCCGAACATTTAGCCGATCTTACCAGGCTTTCGCATACCCTGATGCTAGTGCCAAAAATGCAATGGTTAGTCATTGAAGATTCTGAAATAAAAATGCCACTTGTAACAAAATTACTACAGAAGACAGGACTTCAATTTCAGCATCTTACAGGTAATTCTATTAAGCTAAATGTTAATTCATCGTTGTATAAATCTCAGGGGGGTGGTTAATTAAGCATGTGGTAATAAAGCAAACTAAATTCGAAAACATCTAAACAAGTCTCAAAGCAAATACTAGAAAATTTAATTCATTCAAAAAAGAAAACGAACTATTGGGCAGCCATTATGCTGCTTTATGTATCCCGAAATGTATTTACAAAGTAAATAAAAGGTGGATATAATTAAAAGCGTCTATTTCGCTATTTTGCTTGACACAGATTTCCTTTGGTTTCGTTATAAATATTATCTCAAATCCTTTTAAATAGACATTTCAGATACATATACAAGATGTGACGTTTTGTTGACGCAGGATCTGGAAATGGTATCTTGAGGAGTTCAATTCAGCTTTTTTGTAGCTTAAACTTGAGTTAATACCAACCAATCAACAATTCGCTTGGTAAATTTTCAATAGGTATATTAAAAGTGCCCTGCACCCGGAGTTCGTTTCCAATTGTTATTCTAACTTAAAAATTGCTTTATATTAATTCAAACTACAGCCAAAAATACATTTTAATTCAGTAATTCTTAATAGTAAATAAACGAACAAATTGGATATATAGACGTGGGTGCTATTACAGATGACGTGTCTTCGGGATTAATTAAATTTCAAGAATTTTTAAATTACCTGCAGATGGTGAACTAAATAAAGAAACATTAAAATTAATAAATACTCCTCGTTGTGCAGTTAAAGATGATCCGACTCATTTCAGAATTCATCCAGAGAAATGGAACAAGCCATATTTAAAATGGTATTTCAGTTTAGCAAATAATCAACAAAGACAAGGAGCTCAGAAAGCATTTGATGTATGGCAAAGTGTATCTCGGTTAACTTTTGAATATAATCAAATTAAACCAGATATTTTAATTTCATTTTCAAATAGACCAACTATACACAATAATAACGTTCGTTGTATGAAGGGCCCTTATTCAGATTATTTTTATGGACAAGGAAAAATATTAGCTCACGCATTCTTTCCAACAGGAAGAGATACTTGTAGGGAAGTACATTTAGATAAATCTGAAAAGTGGAATTTAGGTTTTGATGATCCACATAGTGATCAAATTAGTTTATATACTGTATTATTACATGAACTTGGTCACAGTTTAGGAATTCTCGAGTTGAATCGTCTCTCATATATCTTTAGTATGAGGATGGAGTCAATATCACTCAAGATGATGTATTTGCAATTCAATATTTATATGGTATTCCTGATACATCTACTAAGTTACCAAACATGACAGCTTCTTTAACAATTCACTTGTGTTCTATAAAATATCCAGACCAGTTGTTAATAACTTCTAATCACCACATGTACCTATATATTTTATAAAAAGTAGGTTTGGTTGATGAATATAAATGATAAGAGATATAGAGATCCAAAATTAGTTTCTGAATATTTACCATTTGTAAAACAAATTTCTCACATATATCAGAGACCATCTGGGAATGTCGTGATTATAGCTGAAAATAAATTTTATCTAATAGACTTTCCTAGTTTGATATTGATACAATCTGGGAACATTCATGATTTGGGGGTACCCACTAATAATAAAATTCAAACAATTTTTAATACATATACTGGACGCACTTTTATATTTTACGATAATTATTATTATATCGAATTGGACGAGTGCACTTTGAAAAGTAAACGACACGGAATTATTAATAAACTATTTCCTGGCGTTCCATCTGATGTAAATGGTGTCTTTCGATATAGAAATGGCATATTGTACTTTTAAAAAGAAGGATAACAAAGCCATTTCATACGAATATAACGACTTTTCAAATATGTTAATAAAAGCTGGTCAATTTGATTTTAGTACTTCTAATATTCACTGTCCAAATATAAATGTACTGAAACAATTAAAAACTTTATTAAGCAAACTGACTTCGGCTTCGTCTCTGGACTGACTTCATCAGGCTTCGTATAGTTTTGAATCTTATTAAAATTTGTTTATATACCAAAAAGTTATTCGAATAATGTGGTCTGGCGCCACCTTGCGTTCATAGACGTCATTACTAGGTCTAATGGACACCCCTTGCTGTACATTACATTTGGGTCCTGCGCATAAGCTTAGTAAAATACGGTCCACATGATCCCCAAAGAGAAATAGCAGCTATGCAAATATTATATGCGCGCCGATTCCAAAAGATGGCCATTCAATCCCGCGCAAAATTTTATAATCTAAATGAAGAATAATGCAACTTCCAATGTATCAAACAAAATTGCCGAATCGAAATTTTTTAATGTTGAAGCAAACAAATACGTTAGTGTTATTGTATTCTGTAGTCAAATAAAATTTATTAAAATGTGGCTTACAGCGACTGTCCCGTTTAGTTCGGTGTAGTGGATATAGATTTATTACGAATGCAACACAGCTTGAACCGCACATTTAAACATTTGTGGATGCGTTATTCTAAACATGGGATTTTAAGCGTGAAGGGCCCTTTAAAAGGGCGATAATATTATAATTTATAGTGAAGCGAATTATTTACGTTCCCATGACCTAGGTAGCATTATAACGGTCATGTATAAACTGCCCAGTCTGTTTATACACACTATTGACAATAATCGATAACATAATACCTATTCAGGCTAAACTATTATATGTGGACTTGATTTCAGAAATGCATCTTTTATAAAACTATGTATCCAAGTATTTTTTTCATAAACAATGTACGTATTTGATGTATGAGGATTGTTCGATAACTACGTAGCCTAACACATAGATGGCGCGAATTCGGAGGAATCTTCTTTACCATTTCGCGATTTCAAATAACTGGACGCCACCTGACGGTAGAATCTGTAAGCTTAGCTAGTCATAACAAACTGGGAAGCTACACGTGTTTTACTGTAATAATTCAGATAAATTACGAGTGTAAAAGTGAAAGTAAGTGATGATAAGACAAATTGTTGTGTCTACGGATGCCATACAATACGTATGAAGGAAAGAACTGCAAGTTTTCATCTGTTTCCTAAAAAAACAGTGGATATGTTATGATAACGAACGCGTTTGGAGAACAAACTTACTTAGTAAGAAGTGAATTTCTTTCACTGAATTTTCTTTTAAAATTGTTTGAACAAATTTTTATTAAATATTGCTAGTGAAATTGGTAATTAATTTGCATTTGTTTGTTATAATATTATTGAACTGCTATTTTACTAATTATATGATGGATATAATTTGAAGTTGAATTTAGCTACTACATAATATTTCAGGAGGTTATATCTAATTTAATATCGTAATTTAATTAAAATTGTGCAGTATTGTAATTTGGGGGTATTCCGTTAATTAATGAACAATATTTTTTAGGTTTGTCTAGAAAGCCAACCCTCAAATCATTCGCTGTTCCGTCGCAAAACGTGCCTAAATCATCTGTTACCCATAAAGTAAACACACCGGTAACACATCGGCTATCAGCTGTTGCATTTAGGTACTTTAAAATTGTACCTACCCTTAGCAAACTCATATCCTAAAATACGCGCCTTATTTATCACGTGGATAATAACATGCCCACTATAAATATTTATTTCAACACAGCAAAATAGTTTGTATTTATACATCTCATTTCTGCACTATCAAGGTTAATATTTACTCAGCAGTTAGATATAAAATTACGTCTCTAAGAATAGTAAGCTAGTCTCTTTAACCCATACACATAAATAAATTTTACTGAAAACACACACGTATTAAATAATAACGCTAATGCAATAATTATGATTAATAAATACACAACCGGCTTGCCCACTCAAATTACATGAGTATGACTTGCGCGTCACGTGATCACAGTGTTAACAGCGCCCTCATCGGTAGTCGAAATCGCGACTTTATTAGATTAAATATGACAGTACAGAGCGATCTGTCAATTAGTCTGTTTTTGACAGTACGCCAAAGTGAACGTCACGTGTGATTTTGTAAACAATGGAAAAACTGAGTTGAGAGCAGTGATAAAGTACTTTCATTTGAAAGGCCTAGCACCAACCGAAATCAAAGCAGAGCTCTGGATTCAACACTATTGGAATCCGCTCCTTCGTTTTCAATGGTTAAAAACTGGATTACCGAATTTAAGCGTGGTCGTGTGAGCACAAATGATGAACCCCGTAGTGGACGTCCAAAAACTGCTACTGCCCCGGATATGATGGTGAAAAAGTCCACCGTATCGTTTTGGATGACCGTCGAGTAAAAGTGCGCGAGATAGCAGACATAGTGGGTATCTCAAATGACAGTCTGCACAGAATTTTAACTGAAGAATT